>JBAKBP010028399.1:0-28646 GCA_037953745.1 Lithodes maja
GAGTAAAATAATTGAAGTCACGAACATTTCCATCTTTATTTTCATTTTCTTGGGTCAGACGTTTCGACACTTTCTTAGGTCAACTTCACTGGTTTAAAATCGACAATTAAAATGAATTAAAATCTTTATATCATATTGGACATAATGTCAAGATAAACACTATCAACAACTAATTTCATTATTGTAACTTCCAATTTGCGTAGGCTACTCGTGTACTCGTAATTTGCGTAGGCTACTCGTGTACTCGTAATTTGCGTAGGCTACTCGTGTACTCGTAATTTGCGTAGGCTACTCGTGTACTCGTAATTTGCGTAGGCTACTCGTGTACTCGTAATTTGCGTAGGCTACTCGTGTACTCGTAATTTGCGTAGGCTACTCGTGTACTCGTAATTTGCGTAGGCTACTCGTGTACTCGTAATTTGCGTAGGCTACTCGTGTACTCGTAATTTGCGTAGGCTACTCGTGTACTCGTAATTTGCGTAGGCTACTCGTGTACTCGTAATTTGCGTAGGCTACTCGTGTACTCGTAATTTACGTAGGCTACTCGTGTACTCGTAATTTGCGTAGGCTACTCGTGTACTCGTAATTTGCGTAGGCTACTCGTGTACTCGTAATTTACGTAGGCTACTCGTGTACTCGTAATTTTCAAATTGTGTTTAACCCAATTTGCCCTTGTAAAAGTGAACTTCTTATTTGACGTACTTGTGTTTAACTTAATATTAGTCTAGCTTAAACAAAGGAATATTCATTTTTAATTTGACTTAGTGTGACTCGTGTACTAATTTATTATTATTGTTTATCTTGACATAATTATATAAAACAAAACAAACATTTAATTGTCGATTATAGACCAGTGAAAATTACCTAAGAAAGTCTCGAAACGTCTGGCCCAAGAAAATTAAAATAAAGATGGTACTGTTCGTGACTTCAATTATTTTACTCTTCCTCTTCCAAAAAAAATATATATGATAAAAACAAAAAGGCCCAATTTTGGTGTTCTTATGTTCTTACCCGGAAATGGCGAGTTTCTGGGGCTCGCCTCCAGAAAGACCCGGCCATTGAAACGGCTCCAGGTCTGAGGGGTTACCACAAAAAGATAAAGTAGTTTTTACAGTTCCACATTTATAGCTGGTTGACTCGGGGACCTTCTTTACCACCAAAATTAACTCTTTTGGTATACCATAACGTTTTTCTTCTGTCTTTGTAGCGTAATGGTTAGTGCGCTGAATTTCGGTGTGAGTATCTTATACTAGGTTGGAATCCTTGGAGTACCACATGTATTAATTAGTCTCATTGATTACAATAATTGGGTTTATTTGTAAGTTAATTGGTGGGTTGGTCATAGTATGAATTATACACTAGCCTATATATATATAATTAAATTCAGCTTAGGAAAGGCTTATGGAGGTAAAGGGCTAATCGATATAGACTGTACTCCTTCAATTCCTAGAGGGTGTTCCAAAGCTAGGTAATATTGTCTAATGTTAGCCTGAATATTGAGCCAAGGTGCACCATACTACTGAAAGGGTTTAATAAAGTGTTTACAGGTATATGACATATATAGTCAGCAGAGCGTCGGCTGCTGATCAAAGGGTCGGCGGAGCGACCCCATACTGTCGAAATGTTATTGGTAGATGTCAAGCCCAGGCAAATTGACCTAGCGATTCGTGACAAACGTCTAATGTTCATGGCCACTCCTTCTCAGGAATTTCGGCGTCTGGTAAACACGAGGGAGACAGACAGGCAGGCAAACAGACAGACAGACAGATAGATATACAGACAGAGAGAGAGTATGTTGCAGAGAGGCGAGGTCCCAAGAGAGAGAGGGAAGGAAGGGTTGGAGACGAGTGGGTCAGCAAGGACAGGGAGCAGGGAAAACGGGAAAATATATATACTGTATATATATATATATATACCGGTATATATATATATATATATATATATATATATATATATATATATATTATTTTTGTTTAAACAAAACCATTCGAAACATGGAACTATTTGAAACATTAAACCTTATGAGACAAGAAACCATTTAACCCCTTCAGCACGAAGACCACTTTTTACCTAATATGCTGGCTAATACTAAACGATTTTATGTAGTTTATGAAAGACTTACGTTATTCAGAGGGTATATTGAGATCGTATTAACCCTTTTGAGGCCTAGAGGTAGATTATAAGTTAAAGAAAGGCGTTTAATGGTAACTGGAATATGATGAAATTTACGTCATTGTGCTGAAGTAGTTATAGCAAGAATTCATTTGATACGGGAAACAGTTTGAACCCGGAAACAAGAAAACAATTGAATATAAACACCATAGGCTATAAGGAGGAGCACTTTATTAACAACGTTTCGCAGATACTTTCTTCACTGACCTGCAGAAGATATTTAGAAAACGTTATCAGTAAAGTGCTGCTCCTCAAATGGTGGTTTTATTCATTGTGCCAACTTTTCGGGAGTTTCTTTTAACCAGCAAATAATTGAACCCACCCCCCCCCCCCCCCACCCCCCCTAACAAAATGTGAGCTATGCTTCATGTATGTATCTGTGTTTTATCTTCTTACCTTGTCCATATGGTTCTGTCTCCCCCCCACCCCCCACCCCCCTCTAGAAGACAGTTTAATTGCTTTACCCAGAGGCTTCACAATTTGGCGTTAAGGGGGGTGACCTGTTATTTTTCGCTCTCTGGGTTGTATTCATTATGCCCTATTCAGCCTACTGTTTCAAGTCGTTTATCCCCATCTAAGTGTCGATTTATACCTGGCGAGCGATAGCGAGCCACCATATTTTGGATAATGAGTTAGACAGCTGGCTAAATGTGCATTTTTTTCGATAGAAAAATGTCTCCAGTGAAGCCTGATTTCTCCATAAAATGTTAGCTTGCTATCGCTCGCCAGGAAAAAATCGACACCTGGATGGGGATAAATGTCTTAAAACAGTAGGCTGAATGAGGCCGAATGGATACAACCAAGAAAGAGAAAAAAAAAGCAGGTCACCCCCTTTAAAGATTCAAAGGGTGAGTAGATATTATGGCTCAAGACTGTACATATGACTCTCCCCTTTCTCTTCCTCGCCTCACCCTCTCCTGTGATGATAGTCTATGCATTCCAAAGAGGCCTTTAACCAACTTTTGTAGCCGATATAAATACCTTTCAGCCTCTACCATTTCAGGTTATGTCGTACAATATTCACTCTTGTTGTAATGGTTAGAGTATTTAAGGTCTGTATGTTAGGTAACCCAGGTTCGAATCCCGGGAGGACCACATGTTTTCATTAATGTCATTGAAAGGTGTTTGTTGTTGAGAGTGAAATTAATAAATTATATTATACCATCTCGTAGACTTCCAATTATTCCACTCAGTAATCATGTATTCTGTTTGTACTTTAAGGGGAGATTTCCACTTGAGGGATTTTTTTCTTTACCCCCTTCTCCCTCATGTTAAGCCCCATTGCTTTTGAGATTTTAAGACGTTCGCCCCATTAGTTTGGCGATTTTAAGAACTTTCACCCCATGTATGTAACTTTTAAGACCTTTCGTCCCATTTAGGTGTCGATTTTTTCCTGGCGAGCGAAAGCGAGCCTGTAATTTTAGAGGAACCGGCCTTTGGCCGAGAAAATTTTCTACCGAAAAATGTACAAATTTATCTTGAAAGGGGGTCTAGGGGGTGTAATCTTAAGCTTGATGAAAAAGTAGGGAACAAACTAAATACCTCCCCTTAACGTATTCTAAATCAATGACATATATTCTAAATCAATGACATATATATTCTAAATCAATGACATATATATTCTAAATCAATGACATATATATTCAAATATTCTAAATCAATGACATATATATTCAAATATTCTAAATCAATGACATATATATTCAAATATTCTAAATCAATGACATATATATTCAAATATTCTAAATCAATGACATATATATTCAAATATTCTTGGCTATAATTGACGATGTTGTCATACTTGTTTGTCTGTCTTGATGGTGTCAATATATAATTATATAATATATATATACTGTATATATATAATTGGTTAACTTTAATCCGTCATGTCATTAAGTCTCAGCATGTGATTTTCTTGCCCTATAAATATTTCAGTCCCACTCCTCCATCTTCATCGCCACCCCTTCCCGTGAGCTGATAGTCTATGCATTTAAAATAAGGCTACTTCTCATCTTCAACCAGCTTAGTTTTTGCTATGTAAAATTTCGTTATCCTTTGAGATGTACGGTATATATAATATAAAATGTATATGTTTAAGATATATATATATATATATATATATATATTCACCCTCTATGTTTCATCTTACCACTATCTGGTCCGACGTCTTGTGGTTCATTATGCTACTTTGTTTAATTATTAGAGAGGATTTTGCATTTCTTTGCCATTTTCGAGCAAGCCCCGGCCTAAAACCAATGTATTCTAAGTTACAGGCTCGCTATCGCTCGAAGTGGTTAAGCAATATGTATACGTCTCATCCTGTACGATCTAAAGCCGGTATCACACGAGCACTTTTTCCCTCAATATTAATCCTCAACACCTGGTCTGGCAGCTAATGAGGTCAACATTTATAATATTTCGGTCACCTAAATTCATCTATCATCAGTGTAGTTTCCGATACCAGTTTCCGATACCAGGGCAAAATATTCCAGAAATGTTGCCAGAAATGTTTTGATCATCGAATGTTGACTATAAAAGCTCTCGTGTGATACCGATTTAACCCTCTCCGACATATGACGCGATTTTGAGCCTATTGGGGATACTTTAAAACCTTTGTTACCATCAGGGGTATTTAGAAACCTTTAGTTTAGTTACTTCAACCTCTGCAGTTGTCTTTGAGTTAGCTGTGTTGAGCCTATTGGGGATACTTTAAAACCTTTGTTACCATCAGGGGTATTTAGAAACCTTTAGTTTAGTTACTTCAACCTCTGCAGTTGTCTTTGAGTTAGCTGTGTTGAGCCTATTGGGGATACTTTAAAACCTTTGTTACCATCAGGGGTATTTAGAAACCTTTAGTTTAGTTACTTCAACCTCTGCAGTTGTCTTTGAGTTAGCTGTGTTGAGCCTATTGGGGATACTTTAAAACCTTTGTTACCATCAGGGGTATTTAGAAACCTTTAGTTTAGTTACTTCAACCTCTGCAGTTGTCTTTGAGTTAGCTGTGTTGAGCCTATTGGGGATACTTTAAAACCTTTGTTACCATCAGGGGTATTTAGAAACCTTTAGTTTAGTTACTTCAACCTCTGCAGTTGTCTTTGAGTTAGCTGTGTTGAGCCTATTGGGGATACTTTAAAACCTTTGTTACCATCAGGGGTATTTAGAAACCTTTAGTTTAGTTACTTCAACCTCTGCAGTTTGAGTTAGCTGTGGGCAGAAAACTAATTTTGGAGAGGTAATTATAAGAGTGAGAGAACTCTATTTCTTATTGCTAATCTGGCAACCTCTGCGTCATATGTGCGTGAAAGGGTTAAGTTTATGCATTACGTATACGTCTCTCTTCCTCTTACGTATTCCCGAGCTAAATCTATTCTATTGCTATATTTAATATATTCTTAAAAGTTGAGGACAGTTTATCTTCCTGTCACGGGGGGACGGGCGTATCTATTGCTTCATTTATTTATATTTGTATCATGTTCTTAGTTTCATCCCTAGACCTCCATCAAGCTTTAGAAAAATACCCGAAGACCTCCAAGTTTCAAGATATATTTGTATATTTATCGGTAGAAAAATGTCCCGGGTGAAGGAAGGTTCCATCTTAATTACTGGCTCGCTATCGCTGCTCAACACCTAAATGGCACGAATGATCTTAATAATGACAAAGAAATTATGCAAAAGGTCTCAAAATCGCCAAACTAACGGAAAGAACGTCGTAACATCTCAAAACTAATATGCCAAACATGAGAGAGAATGGGGTCCAGAAAAAGCACCTTTCTCCCCCTTATGTCAATGGGAAGATATTATTGGGATGGAATTGGTGCTGTACCTAGTATCAGTACATTACCACAAAGATATTATTGGGATGGAATTGGTGCTGTACCTAGTATCAGTACATTACCACAAAGATATTATTGGGATGGAATTGGTGCTGTACCTAGTATCAGTACATTACCACAAAGATATTATTGGGATGGAATTGGTGCTGTACCTAGTATCAGTACATTACCACAAAGATATTATTGGGATGGAATTGGTGCTGTACCTAGTATCAGTACATTACCACAAAGATATTATTGGGATGGAATTGGTGCTGTACCTAGTATCAGTACATTACCACAAAGATATTATTGGGATGGAATTGGTGCTGTACCTAGTATCAGTACATTACCACAAAGATATTATTGGGATGGAATTGGTGCTGTACCTAGTATCAGTACATTACCACAAAGATATTATTGGGATGGAATTGGTGCTGTACCTAGTATCAGTACATTACCACAAAGATATTATTGGGATGGAATTGGTGCTGTACCTAGTATCAGTACATTACCACAAAGATATTATTGGGATGAAATTGGTGCTGTACCTAGTATCAGTACATTACCACAAAGATATTATTGGGATGGAATTGGTGCTGTACCTAGTATCAGTACATTACCACAAAGATATTATTGGGATGGAATTGGTGCTGTACCTAGTATCAGTACATTACCACAAAAATATTATTGGGATGGAATTGGTGCTGTACCTACATTACCACAAAGCCCACCAAAACGCCAAATAAATACCCTCATTGTTACTTGATTAAATAGCACAGGTACTGTATTAAATAGTACAGGTACTGTATTAAATAGTACATGTACTGTATGAATATTAAATAGTACAGGTACTGTATTAAATAGTACAGGTACTGTATTAAATAGTACAGGTACTGTATTAAATAGTACAGGTACTGTATTAAATAGTACAGGTACTGTATTAAATAGTACAGGTACTGTATGAATATTCCCATATTCAAACATATGCAAAAGGTATAGGGGATCAATGCCTAGTGAGGTCATTGCTCAATAGGTGGCGTTCTGAGAGTGAGGGTAAGAGTCTAGGGGGTGAGACAGTGAAGCACTGGAGTGAGGCAGCTTCAGTGATGGGGTTGTTTTGAGCCGAGAGTGAGCAATTAAGCCCCATGCATCCTGCGAAGGCAAGATGGCAGGGGCTGGTTACAGCTAAAAAGTGCTTCACATGTCAACCCCTAGACTGGAACGATACCTCACGGGCTTCACCATTCAATAACGGTTGAATATACAGGCTCTCAGCCTATGCCCGAGAGGGAGTAGATGGAACATAGAAAAAAGAAAGGAAAACAAAAACACACACAAAGATTCATTCCCATCAAACGTGTCTCAGGTTTGTATATAAGTATACGGTATGTGTTCCTGTTCATCACATGTATCACTTATCTGTCTTCTTCACACTTCTGTTCTCGCTCTCATTAATTGTATTCATCTCTCTCTCTCTCTCTCTCTCTCTCTCTCTCTCTCTTCACACCTTCACCACCACCAGGTAACCTCTTCAACAAACAATAATCAACTCTTGGTAACTAGTATTTGCCCTCCCAACACCACCTACTTCTCCTTTCGTCCTCACAATAAGGTCACTTTTCTCTCTCTCTCTCTCTCTCTCTCTCTGGGTGGGGAGAGAGAGCCTTCTGCTTTGCTATCCTTGCCTTCCACTTTGCATCAAATTATATTTTAGCATTAAGTCCGGACTGCCTAGTAGGGACCCCAAGGTCTGAGCAGTCTGTGTATCTGTGTAACTCACTCACTCTCACACACACACACACACACACACACACACACACACACACACACACCTCTAGTACAAACAATAATCACCTTTCAGTAACTACTATTGACCTACCCCCAACACCAACACCTCCAGGAGTCCTAGAAAACCCATCACCTTGAGTTTGTTTACTTCTGTTGTTGCTCGTTCTCCTTTTTTTTTTAATCCTAGTGTAATAAGCAAAGGAATCTATACTATTTTCTGTCTCTTCTCCCCTCCCCTTCTCTCTCTCTCTCTCTCTCTCTCTCTCTCTCTCTCTCTCTCTCTCTCTCTCTCTCTCTCTCTCTCTCTCTCCCAACGCCTCCAGGAATCCTAGGCAACCCATCACCTTGAGTCAGTTTACTTCTATTGTTACCTGCTCTCCTTTCTAATTGGATCCTAGTATATTAAAGACAGGAATTAAAAGGTTAAGGTCTATATTAATTAACCCTCTGACGCTTGTACCTCTTAATCCTGGCTAACCTTGGATTCTTTTACTCAACCTTAGAAGTCAGTTTAAGACTAAGTTCTGTTGTTTCTGGGATTTTTCATATATAATAATTAAATACTATGTCAGTCAATTGAATGTATTGAGCAGAATATTCACGTATCCTTACCTCCACTACCTTCACCACTAGACTACTATTATTTACCACCACCTCCACCACCATCACCCTCCTCTCCACCACCACTACCACCATCCTCCTCACCACCACCACAAAACCCTCCTATCCACCACCACCACCATCCTCCTCCTCTCCACCACCACCAAACCCTCACCACCACCACCCTCCTCCTCTCCACCTACACTACCAACATCCTCCTCACCACCACCACAAAACCCTCCTCTCCTCCACCACCACTACCACCACCACCACGATCCTCCTTCTCTAACCACCACCACTACCATCACCACCACCACGATCCTCCTCTCCACCACCACCACCACCCTATAATCATACCCTCGATTACATAATTACGAGAGAGCTCATCATTGAGTTATAGATAATTACCTCCACCCCCATCACCACCATAACCCCCACCGCCTCATTATTAAAGGCAGCCTGCTGGAAAACCTATTAGGGAATCTCTTAGCTCACCTCCTGGGGTTAAGAGGCTAGATCTTTTTACCGATCCAATATGATAATTATTTTAGCCCCCTTCAGCATGATGACGTCATTTTCATCATATTCGGGTTACCATTATACATTGTGTTTACCTTATAATTCACCTCTATTACTCAAAGGGCTAAATACGACCGTGATTACTCCTCTGCATAACATAGGTCCTTATTAAACTGCACAAAATCATTCAATTTTTGCCAGAATGAAAGGTAATTTATAAGACAATATTGTGGTAAATGGGCTAAGTGAAGTCTGGCTTACATTGCACTATTTTACGAGGTTAGAATGTACTTACAGTTGTGAAAATATAATGATGTTTAAAATGTTTAAAATATTATATGCCTCAACTTTTTCAAATATGTTTGTTAGTATCCTCTTCTTCCTCTATCCTCTCTGACCTTACTCGTCCACAGCCCTTCCTTCCCTTCCTTCTCTTGGGACCTCACCTCTCAACTGTATATTGCTCTGTACCTCTCTCGCTCTCGCTCTCTATCAATATAATCTATCTATCTACCTATCCATCTCTCGTCTTTACTGTCCCTGTTTTAAACCATAGCAACTCTTTTTAGTTTTAAGGCCGGTCTGCCTAGTAGCGACTGCAAAGTCTATGCAGTCTGTGTATCTCTATAGCTCTATGTTACTCAACCTCACTCACTCTCACTCACTCTCACTCTCTCTCTCTCTCTCTCTCTCTCTCTCTCTCTCTCTCTCTCTCAGCAGGTGTCCGGAACGATAGGGCGTGAGATGTTGCGCCCCACTGGAAGAATGTGTAATGAACTGGACTCTTATTATCAAGTTTGCTGGTCGGTCATTGGTTATAGTGTATTGGCAGCTTATTTTAGAGAGAGAGAGAGAGAGAGAGAGAGAGAGAGAGAGAGAGAGAGAGAGAGAGAGAGAGAGAGAGAGAGAGAGAGAGAGAGAGAGAGAGAGAGAGGAGGGAGGGAGTACAAAGGAGTACAAAGGAAATCAAGCAACAACAGGTCTAGTGACCCTTCTAGGCTGCTTGTCCTCCAAAACACTGAGGATCAAGTGTCCAAACAGTGGTTTAGAGTGGGTAAGGGAACATTGGAAAGGGAACTACTGCCCTGGAACTAATGTCCGTGGCAGGATTAGGAAGTTAGTAGGGGACAGATGGGTTAGTAACTGAGGGGGGTATACAAAAAGTTATTCATTTACAAACGCAGTCAGTCGCGGGTTTGATGCGAGATATTTGTCTAAGCGGAGTTTAAATGAATCAACGGTGCTGCAGTCTATAACGTCTCGGGGAAGCCCATTCCACAAGTTGACAACTCGATTGAAGAAGAAATTCTTAGATTCGTGGGAGTTAAAAGATTTACCAATAATTTTGCAACCGTTTCCCCGCGTGTAATTAGATTGGTCGATAGTGAAGTACTTACTACGATTCATATTGTCGATGCCTTTGATGATTTTGAACACTTGAATTAAGTCACCTCTTAATCTGCGCTGGGTTAAAGGAAATAGATTTAATTCTCTAAGACGCTCTTCGTATGGTTTGTTCTTTAGGCTAGGTATCATTTTGGTAACTCTACGTTGAACTCGTTCTAGCTTGTTTATATCTTTTTGGTAATAAGGGCACCAGGATTGAACGCAGTATTCCAGAAGAGGACGGACTAAGGAATTGTAAAGGGTTAGGATAACTTCTTTGGATTTATGCTCAAATGACCTGCCTATAAAGCCAATTATTTTGTTTGCCTTCTTCTGAACATTGTTGACTCGGTTTTAGGTTACTCGATATTGTTACTCCCAGATCGGTTTCTCTGTTTACATTCTTAAGCTGAGTGCCATTCATCGAATAGTTTGCCTTCTCATTTAGGTATCCGATATGTAGTACTTTACATTTATCCGCATTGAAACTCATTTGCCAAATTTGGGCCCAACACGACAATTTATCTAGATTGTGTTGCATATCGTCAACTTGTTCTTTTGAGAGTACACTATTTGCAATTTGTGTATCGTCAGCAAATTTTGAGATTGTACAGGTGAGACCCTCATCTATGTCGTTGATGTAAATTAGAAAGAGAATTGGTCCTAGTACCGATCCCTGGAGTACCCCACTACTTACATTGGTCCATTTAGATGCCTTACCGTTTATGACTACTCTTTGCTTTCTGTCGCTGAGCCAATTTTCTATCCATTTCAACACACCGTCTTGTATTCCATGCGCTTTTAGTTTTAGCAGTAAATGTTTGTGGGGAACTTTGTCAAAGGCCTTTTGAAAATCAAGGTATATAATATCTACAGCTTTACTCTAATCGTAGAGGTTGAGGATATCGTGGAAGAAGTCTAAGAGGTTTGTTAAACAGGAACGTTTTTTACGAAAGCCGTGTTGAGTATCTTTAAGTAAGTTATTTGCCTCTAAGTGATTTACGAGTCTGTCTCTTATGACCGTTTCTAGCATTTTATCTCAGTGGTTTGGAGAGCTCATCCTTAGCTTCCTTTAGAACTCTAGGCGAGATTGTATCAGGTCCAGGCGTCTTATTTACCTTAAATTTATCTAAACAATTCAATACTTCTCTCTCTGTAACGGTGATATTGCTTAGAACATCTGAATTATCAATCTGAATCGGCGATGGTGTAGGGATATCACTGAGGTCTTCGGTTGTAAAAACTGATGCAAAGAAGGTATTGAGGGCATTACTCATTTGTACTTCGTCTTTGGTGTATTCTCCATTTTCATCGACTAACGGTCCAACAGTTGAAGTAACTACTTTTTTCTTTCTGATATAACTATAGAATTCTTTCGGGGTTGTTTTACTTTGATTCGCAACATGTAACTCCAGGGTCTTTTTACTTTGCTTAATTAACTTTTTGGCTTTGCGTCGTAGCTCTACAAATTTCACCCGTTCTTCGTCATTTTGTGAGGATTTTAATTTATCATTAGCAAATTTTTTAGCAAGCAGACAGTCTGAAATATCTTTATTCCACCATTTGGGCTTATCATTATGGCCTGGACGCCGTATTTTCGATGGTATGCAGTCTTGCACTGCCTTAAGGTAAGTGGTTGTGAAACACTCCCAAGATGTATTTATGTCGTTATTGTTAGTCAGAAAACTCCAGTCAGTTTCTTTAAGCTTTGATTTAAGTTTATGAAAATTTGCTTTCTTGAAATTAGGGACTTTCTCAATGCTGCTATTTGATTTGTTACTAGTAAACTTTAAAGTGAAAGTTATCGTACGATGGTCGCTGTTACTGAATTCATCACCAACATTCAAATTCTCTATTAATTCTTCTTTTGTTGCGAGTACAAGGTCAAGCACATTATTACCACGGGTCGGGTCGGAGATTGTACAAATTGAAAAAGTGAACTCTCTTTCAAGTTAGCATAGAGGTCGTGTCCAGAGTGTGAAGTAAAAGTAAGAATATCGCACCATTTAGTCACAGGTAAGTTGAAATCGCCAAGAATTACGGTATCTTGTATGTTAGTTATTTCTGCAATTTGTTCATAAATTTCACTGTCAGTTTGCACTTATTGAGCTGGGGGTCTGTATAATAAAACTAGTGTTATTTTAGTTCCTCGTTTATTATTTAATAGTACGTAAGATATGTCTATATTCGCAATTTGAGGTTTTGACATTAAGACGGGATTAAGACTTTCCTTTATAAAAAACAGAACTCCTCCTCCATTTCTATTGATCCGACTTTTCTCAAACATTGTATAACCAGGAAGCGTATATTCGGCTAAAAAGTCTCTGTCTTCCGTATTTAACCAAGATTATGTAGGAGATTCAAGGGCGAGGGAGAGAGAGAGAGAGTGAGAGTGAGTGAGTAAGAGTGAGAGAGAGAGAGAAGGGGTGGGTAGACTAACACGCATAGCTAGAGAGAGAGAGAGAGAATAAGCATTGTGCTGTACCTAAATGGTTAAGACAAACTCTAGATTTTCAACCTCACGGATGCACGTGAACAATAAACCAACAATTCATATAATTGACAAACACACACACACACACACACACACACACACACACACACACACACACACATCCCCGTGGCGTAACTGATAGCGCGTCTGGCTCACAACCAGAAGGTCCCGGGTTCGAGACCCGGGCGGGGAAGAGACATTTGGGCAAGTCTCTTAACGGTGTAGCCTCTGTTCACCTAGCAGTATAAATAGGAACCTGGTATAAGTGGACGAAGTTGTGACGTCCCATCTGGGGTTGGTGATCGGTTACAAGGTGAGATGGGTATCGTACTGGTCAACCTAAGCTATTGGTCAACCTAAGCCTTCGGGTGAGAACGGTACCGTAGTGAGAATGGTACCGTACAGATTAACCCTAAGCCTTCGTTTCCAAATGTCGCCAATTGGCTATAATACAGACTACACACACATCCACAGCCATTCCAACGATACATAAACACTTAACATGCATTTCACGCAATACATTCCCAGTTAAGGAGGCGCGATAATAATGAGCTTAGCTCGCATTGCGTGGATTCCCCTTGACGAAACAAGCAAGTGAGTGAAAGTGTGAATTACATACACCATATATCACTCATCAATTCGTTTCGTATTCGTTTTCAATCAATTCACTGTGACACCCTGCTTACCTTGAATGACAGTCTGGATCAGAAGATACCGAGTTCACTAGGTTGACTTCAGTAGTTAATTTGTCACTGTAAAAGAAAAGAAGACAATTTCCGTTAGGAATACGATGTATGAGAAATAATGCAAAACAAATACGGATAGAAATATTACAAATATAGAACTATAAATGTTGGTTATGCTCGGGCTCTGTCTCGAGTCAGCCACCCCCCAGCTATGGGGTATGTGCTTGAGTATATACATACATAATAAATACTATCAAACACATAATATGAACAGCATGGGCATTTAATATATTACAGTTAATACTGTAATCAGGCCGACTCGTGTTCTACCTGGCTATTCAGAACAGACATTCTGATTGAAATTAAATCTAACTAATTACGTCCTGGTATTAGCAAAGGGAATGTGAATAGCGTTCATTAAAATGGTAATTATACGTGTAACTCGCGTGTGACAGCCGAATAATACCCCAGTTGTGAAATATATAATAGGATTATTGTTGGTTGGGAATAAATTATGGTCTATACAGCATTCATATTGCTTTATGCTTTGTGTTTTGATGATGTAATGGTTAGAGCTTATAAGTTCTGTATGTGATATCCTAGGTTCGAATCCGGGGAGAATCACATGCATTCACACATTTCATTTGGGGTGGTGTTGGTGTTAAGAAATATGCTAAATATTATTAGTTTGGAAGCAACATTTATCGTGGCTTGAATTTAATGTTGTGTTAATTGCAAGGTTTCCCTATTGCTATCAATCAATAGTAAATATAGTTATTTAATTTATGCATAGAAAATTATACTCAAAAATTGGATTCCAGAGATATACTTCCATAATTAGAAATAGGTGAGGTCCACGAATTTTTATGAGTGACTGTACATCATGGAGGACCTTTCGTTTAACCCTCTCAAGATCCGTTTACGCATTTACTTTCTGTTGTCAGGCTATTAGTAAACTATTTTTATTCGGATTAGGAAGGGTATGTGGACGTCAGAGGGTTAACTGAGATAGACTTTACCCTTATAATAAATACCCACAGTTCCTTCCTAAACTGTACAAAGTCGTTTAATGATAGCAAGGATAGACTGTCACAATGCGTCATAATCTCCAAAGGGTTCATTTAAACCAAACAAATTCTTGCATTAAACCATCTCTGCCTGTTGAATCTGGTGAAATATGTCACACCAATATAATATGTCACACCAATATAATATGTCACACCAATATAATATGTCACACCAATATAATATGTCACACCAATATAATATCGCCAAGCGCCTAATGCTGAATCCATCCAAGTATTAGGGGGGGATTTCCACTTAAGGGATTTTTTTCTTGACCCCTTTCTCCCTCATGTTTAGCCCCATTGCTTTTGAGATTTTAAGACGTTCGCCCCTTAAGTTTGGCGATTTTAAAAACTTTCACCCCATATTAAGACCTTTCGTGCCATTCAGGTGTCGATTTTATCCTGGCGAGCGATAGCGAGCCTGTAATTTAAGAGGAACCGGCCTTCGGCCGGGAAATTTTTCTACCAAAAAATGTTCAAATTTATCTTGAAAGGGACTCAAGGGGGTGTAATTTTAAGCTTGATGAAGGTCTAGGGAACAAACTAAATACCTCCCCTTAACATGCCAACACTTTTGACTACTTGTTCCGTTGCTTTGTCTGCAATATTGATCTCACAACCTTTATAATATACTTCTTTTATTATCATTCCAACAACTATAAGAATCTAGGAGGGTTCTTTGGGGGCGCTCGATTATGGCCTTGGCCTTATTCGGGGCCTTGGAGCTGTTCGGCCAGGCAGCTTGAGGAACAACAACAACAACAACAACAACAACAACAACAACAACAACAACAACCTTCAGTGATTATATATGATTATTTATTTTTAAAAAAAAATTCCGAAGCCTGATTCCTCCAAATTATCGTTCCCAAGGGAAAAAAATCGACTCCTAAAAAGCACACGTAAGATCTTAAATTTTACAAACAAATGGGGCGTGTGACGCATGTCGAGTATGAGCATGCTGTACAGAACGCCCAGTCAGGCCCCACTCTCGCTAGGATCGTCAGGGCAGGAACTTTGGCTGTAGTCTGTGTAGAGTTTCCTAACTCAGTTTATGTGAACCGTTGTACTATAAGTATTATCATTATGTATTTTGTTTTCTTCTAAGTCAACGAGTTCTATTTTATATCATTAGTTATAAGTATTGTGTGTGGGACTTATATATAATGATGTGATGAGAGAGAGCGAGTTATGTAACGGAGGACAGTGTGCGCGCCACGAGGTGTGTAGGCCTCACTCCCTCCTCCCTCCTTCCCCCCTCCCTCCCCCCTCATCAAGAGCGTGGGAATCCTTTGTCGATCCCAGATTGAGAGAGAGAATGTGACGTCATGATTGCCGTTATGCTCGCTACGGGGCCGGGTATAAAGAGGGGTCCCCGCCGTAGCTCCCTCAGAACTCATCAGGCAAAGCGACCTCTCATATCCCTTGCAACTATCGATATTCTTCCGACTGATGTGAACTTTCTCTACTCTCTGAACAGCCTATTTTCTTCTCTTCTCGTCCCTTTTTAACCAATGACCCCTTTGGTGCAGATTTAGTCAGCCAAAGTATTATCGCTTGAGTTCTCACGAGATAAGTGCCTGTTAGATAGCCTATTTTTGGAAGGGTTAACTAGAATAGGATTGATTGATGTTTGTTGCACTCGTATATGTATTTCCCTGTGTACTATTATTCATGTTCCTGTTTTCTGCTGGTTTAGGTAATGCTAGACTGGGATAGGGTTCCTCGAGTTGTGATTTCCTATGAGTGCTAGGTTGGTTGAACCAGCACAATTGCAACGGAGACGTGGGAAGCCTAGGGGGTCTTTTTGATTGTGTACCGTGGGAGTTTAGCACTGTGTTGCGAGTGAGGGCTTTTGCCTGTGCCACCCAACACTGTGCTATCTCATTTGCTTGACTTTGAGAGGATCGCCAGGAGAGAACCAGATACTAGTGATCTGGATCTCTCAAGAGAGCATCCCGTCAATTACCGTAATTTGGCCGCACAGTCTTAAGGACCTCGCTAGGCTACGAGCCGCTTGCTCAGCCATTGTCTCTTAACCTTAGATATCCTAGCTAGACTTTGCTCGACCAGCAGATACAGCATAGTATTGAAGCTTCTCCTTATGTATATTATTGTTTAAGCACTATTGATTTCATGTGTGGCACGCTTAGCTACTTCAGAGATTAGTGGCCCCCGAGCACAATCTTAGTAGGCTATTGCCAGTGCATTGTCGGAGTACTTCTTCTTAATGTTTGCCATATCCTATTGCTTATTCTTATAATTCTTCTTATGTCAATTTAAAGCCTTTAATTACCAGTGAGTTATTCATTAAATTGCTGTTCAAAATCCGATACTTACTTCTTATGAGTATTCGAGAAGCATCTAACTTATCAGAAGATTCCTTGCTTGATGCTCGAGGACTATTGTTTAACGTAACGTAATAGTGCCGATCCGAAGTAGAGGGTGGAGGACTTCTTAAGTTCTTAGTTCAAGGGTGGATTACTTCGGCTTCGGCCAACACTATTCTTTAGTGTTGTAGTACTTTCTTCTTTGTTTGATTGTTGACCAGACTAGATAACTCCCGTCTTGTTATTAGTCTGTTGTGTGAAACGCTAGTACCGAGTTCTTGTATACCCCGTTATAGCAGATAGAACTCTGGAGGGTAGTGGCGTTTTTTGTTCGGCTGGCAGTACTCTGGGGTTGGGATCGTGTGTTTTCCGTTGTGGCAGCGAGCCATACTCGAGTCCTGTGTAAGAGCCCTAGTGTACCCGAGTGCCCGGTCGTAACAAATGGCGACCTTGCTTAGGATTTTGTGAACAGTATAATTTTTTGCAGAGTTGTACAACATTTGTTTGTTCGTACTTTAGCGTGCATATTGAAGAATATTTTTTTTTTTTGTAAGGCAATTAGGAGAGCATTTAAGAGACTCCAGTTAATTTAGTAATTAGTGCTTACATAAGGGAGTTTAACACTTTTGTCTCGAGAATTTTTTGTGAACTTCAGTATGTCGTGCCCTAGTATTGACGAGGAGCGAGAGATGCCAGTTGAAGAGGTGCCGTTAGTAATCAGTGAGGAGGATGCTAGAGTTTTTGTGAGTAAGCGGTACCACGTGACGGAGGAGAGGTTGACTGGGGTGAATATTTATGGCTTGCACCTGATAGCCAAGGTTTTGGGTCTATCCAATGTAGGAGGGATGTCCAAGGGGGAGCTGATTTCCTGGGTGTTGCGTGGGCGACATGGGGTTTCGGAGGAGAGGGCGTTTGGGGGGGTTCCTCCCCAGATCCCCTCTCACTCGACTCCCACAGTGCCGTCCACTCAAGTACCGGAGGTTAGCACCCTCCCACAGAGGGATGAGAATTGGAAGATTGGAGTGCCCTCGGGCGGTGCGTATGGTGGTTCCCCAGTTCTTGCCCCCCCTCCTTCAGTAGTGGCAGCTCCCTCTTCCTGCCTGTCTCCAGATATGATATTTAGACTTGAGCTTGCTAAAATTGAGAATGAGTCTAGGAGGCATGAGAAGGAGATTGAGGCTGAGATTAGGAGGCACGAGGCTGAGCTTAGGTACGACTCAGAGAAATATTGTGCTCAAATAGATTTAGATAAGACTCGTGCAGAGTCGACAGGGATTCGGATGGGCCGTGAGGGCCAAGTAAGAGAACAGTCCTTGTCCCACTTAGTCAAGTTGGTGCCGGCATTTAGTGAAACTGAAGTCACAGAATTTTTTAATCGTTTTGAGAAGAAGTGTAGGGAGCATAATTGGCCTGAAGAGAAGTGGGCAGCTCTGGTCTCCTCAAGACTTACGGGTAAGGGTCTGAAGGCTTATGATGCACTGCCTTTAGAGTCTTGCATTGACTACCCAGAATTGAAGAGAGCTGTCCTACGGGCATACGAGTTGCAACCAGAAACATATCGATTGAAGTTTCGGGGTGTTACAAAGACTAGGGAGGCGACCTTTCTTGAACATGCCCGGGACTTAAAAGATGCACTTGCTAACTGGACACGTTCTGAGAAAGCTGAGACGGCCGAACAGTTGACTGAGCTGTTTCTGCTCGAGCAGTTTTATAAGTGTACTGGTGCAGATATGACTTTAACTATTAAAGAAAAGAACCCTAAAACTCTACAGGAGGCAGCTGAGATGGCTGACCTCCGGCTATCATTAATTCGTGGGTGCGGGTCTGCCCAGCGTAGTGAGGCAGGTAACAAGGGGCGTGACACCCCACCCCCCCGAGTTAGTGATATACATTATGCAAACAAGTACAAGAGCTATGATACCAAGACTGACCACAAGACTAACACCGTCCCATTTAAGAAGGGGCCGGGCCCTTCCCAGTACCAAGGGAAGCCCAGAGGGGAGTTGGAGTGTTATCTTTGTCATGAAAAGGGGCACTTTGCAAGAGTCTGTCCTAGCAAACCACCTACAGCAGCTGTGTCTTTGGCCTGCAACATTGGTGTGTCTCCGAAGTCTTCTGAGTTTGCCCGGGGCAGTTCGTCAGAGGCTGAGGCACAGCCAATGCAGAAGCACCTGGGAGGCTCGAACCCTGCTCAGGATGTTTTTTGCGACCATAGAGGACGGGGTTGCGTGATGTGGGCGGGGCGCAAGCATGGAGTAGAGGTCTTGCGTGATACAGGTGCTTCCCAGACTCTGATGAATAACTTGACTGGCTACCCTATAAATGCGGCTCGGGTGGTAGTGGTGCAGGGTATTAATGCAACTCGGTCATACCCGCTGGTGCGGTTGGAGTTGGAGGTGGATGGTGTGACACGTGAATTGGATGTCGGGATTGTGGAGAAACTGCCAGTGGAGGGCGTCGACCTTCTTCTCGGCAACGACTTTGCAATGCCCGCTTCTGAGGTTCTACCCTTAGTCGTTGCCGAGAGGCCGGCCGACGTGAGTAGGGAAGAGCAAGAGTGTATCGAGCGGTGCCAGACACAACCCATGGCGTGTGTTGTCACCCGAGCTCGGGCAGCTAAAGTGTCACAGCCTAGTCCTCCGTCTTCAGACCAGCAGAGGAACGATCAACAGGAGGAGGCTAAAGCTGGAGTTGGTTTTAAGAGTTTTGACTCGGCGGCTCTCCTGGGTGATTTAGTATTGGCACCTATGTTGGAGTCTGGAGAGGCCCCAGGACCTGTCACAGCTAGTGAGGAGGTAGGGCCGGAAGAGACTCCGAGGCAGCAACGTTGCACACGGAGAGAAAAAAGGATTGCTCAGTTTGATATTGGGGAAGGATTTGGGTTGCTTCGGAAGCATCTAGACAGGTTGGTTCCCTCAGATATTTGTAAACTGCAGTTGGAGGATCCGGAAGTTCAGAAGTGTGGTAATGGTGCTGTCGAGATTAAACACGAGGACGGGGAAGCATGTCATGTGAACCTGTTGGAGGAGTTTGTGAGGCAACCACCTGAGCAGCCTACTGTCCCTGCGTTGGTCTGCCGCGGCCAAGGTGGAGAAGGAGAGGGGGGCAGTAGGGCACAGGTGGAGGAGAGTAGGGATTGTCATGTCTCGGCGAAGCAGTGGGCGGGGGACACGAGTCTGGTGGCTGTGGAAGTGCTAGAGCACCTGCCTGAGCAGCAGTGTGCAGCACTCCAGCACCAGCTCGGTTCATACCCCACTGGTCGTGCCGAGCCCCTGAGTCTCACAACTCGGGCGGTGCGAGATGTTCCGCAGGCAGGTCATGTGACTGTTAAAAGACCGTTAGCCTCGTTGTTTCGGTGGTTTAAGGTGGGCGACGAGGCCTTGGCATGGTTGCCAGGTCAGGGTCGACCCATGGCTGCCAAGGGTGGTGGTCAAAAGGAGGACATTGAGCAGATTGGTAAGGTCGGCTGTGGTATCGCAGTGCCCGGTCGTCGCATAGCCTCCCAATGCTGCTCTAGTCTAATGCAACAGCCCTACCATAGACCGACTGTATCTGGCCATGTCGCTGAAAGCGGTGATGCTGCGCAGGCAGATGTCGTCACAAGGAATGCGGGGGTGCGCATGTACGGTATCGGCGGGGAAGCCTTAGCAATAATGAACTGTGGGAGTGACTGCACGGGTGGTACTGATTGTCCCTCTCATGACCTGGCTGTTCTAGGGACGAAGGTGGAGAAGGAGGGAGACTACAGGTTAGAAGCTGCGGTCTCGGCTGGGTTGTGGGAGGGCACAAGGCATGTTGTTCGTGGAGACAGTGCAAGGCAGTTATTTACTAGGCTATGGCAGTACTTTCGCATGTTTGTTGCTTCTCCAGGCCTGAGGTACGGGGTAGAATCCGACATGCAGGCTGGAGATAGTGCAAGGCTCAGTTTAATTCCCTGCCGTATAAATCCTGCTCGACAGCCTATGGTGCAAGCAGAGCTGGATTACGTGTGGACGAAGGATCTGAGGGATAAGGAATGTCGTGAGTGGTCGTTGCTTGTAACTTTGTCCGAGCGTGCTAAAGAGGTATGTGGTTTTGTTGTGGACGGGAGTACCTACCAGTGCAATGTTGTGCCTGACGGACTTAAGAATGCACCAGCAACGTGTCAGAGCCTGATGAATGAAAGTGAAAAGGACGATGATGCGCTGGGGCATTTCGAGATCTATGTTCCAGCCTATGGTCCGGTCGGTGTAGTTTACCCAGATCATTACCCTCTCGAGATCTTGGACCAGTTTCACAATCGGAATATGAGGCTGACCAGGTGGTCACTAAGGTTATTGGTATATAACCTGGACATAAGCCATATTGCCGGTTGTGACAACGAGGTTGCATGTGGTCGTTCAGGGGTATATGATCCTGGGTAAATTGACACACGGGTAGCCTCCTGCTTTGGTTTGAGTAGTATTTTGCGCTTGGTGCTTGTTGGCTCGCGGTTGTAGCCCAGCGTATTGGGTCGTAAAGCAGGATTGTTGAGCGTTTGGTATAGAAGAAAATAGGCTGCCCTTGTAGTGCAGCCGGAAAAAAACATATTAAAATATAAAAATCATATAAAAACTCTTTCTTTTTGATGAAGATAATTGTATAAGTTTGTCATAGCCTATAAGGTTTGAGTAGTCCACGAACTATCAAACGGCTGAGCTGCTGTAAGCTCGCTCTGGGAGCATGATATTGTGTCTTTTACTATTGTTGGGAGGAGTTATGAAATGTGAATTTTTTTTTTATAAGATGTGTTTTAGTGATAAACTCAGCGTTGTTTTAGTGCCATGCGGTCGCTGGGTGTGAGGGGTTTGATGGGGTTCTGTATATCAGATTTTAGCTCAGGGTTGAGCAAGTAAAATCTTGGGGGAGGTGTGACGCATGTCGAGTATGAGCATGCTGTACAGAACGCCCAGTCAGGCCCCACTCTCGCTAGGATCGTCAGGGCAGGAACTTTGGCTGTAGTCTGTGTAGAGTTTCCTAACTCAGTTTATGTGAACCGTTGTACTATAAGTATTATCATTATGTATTTTGTTTTCTTCTAAGTCAACGAGTTCTATTTTATATCATTAGTTATAAGTATTGTGTGTGGGACTTATATATAATGATGTGATGAGAGAGAGCGAGTTATGTAACGGAGGACAGTGTGCGCGCCACGAGGTGTGTAGGCCTCACTCCCTCCTCCCTCCTTCCCCCCTCCCTCCCCCCTCATCAAGAGCGTGGGAATCCTTTGTCGATCCCAGATTGAGAGAGAGAATGTGACGTCATGATTGCCGTTATGCTCGCTACGGGGCCGGGTATAAAGAGGGGTCCCCGCCGTAGCTCCCTCAGAACTCATCAGGCAAAGCGACCTCTCATATCCCTTGCAACTATCGATATTCTTCCGACTGATGTGAACTTTCTCTACTCTCTGAACAGCCTATTTTCTTCTCTTCTCGTCCCTTTTTAACCAATGACCCCTTTGGTGCAGATTTAGTCAGCCAAAGTATTATCGCTTGAGTTCTCACGAGATAAGTGCCTGTTAGATAGCCTATTTTTGGAAGGGTTAACTAGAATAGGATTGATTGATGTTTGTTGCACTCGTATATGTATTTCCCTGTGTACTATTATTCATGTTCCTGTTTTCTGCTGGTTTAGGTAATGCTAGACTGGGATAGGGTTCCTCGAGTTGTGATTTCCTATGAGTGCTAGGTTGGTTGAACCAGCACAATTGCAACGGAGACGTGGGAAGCCTAGGGGGTCTTTTTGATTGTGTACCGTGGGAGTTTAGCACTGTGTTGCGAGTGAGGGCTTTTGCCTGTGCCACCCAACACTGTGCTATCTCATTTGCTTGACTTTGAGAGGATCGCCAGGAGAGAACCAGATACTAGTGATCTGGATCTCTCAAGAGAGCATCCCGTCAATTACCGTAATTTGGCCGCACAGTCTTAAGGACCTCGCTAGGCTACGAGCCGCTTGCTCAGCCATTGTCTCTTAACCTTAGATATCCTAGCTAGACTTTGCTCGACCAGCAGATACAGCATAGTATTGAAGCTTCTCCTTATGTATATTATTGTTTAAGCACTATTGATTTCATGTGTGGCACGCTTAGCTACTTCAGAGATTAGTGGCCCCCGAGCACAATCTTAGTAGGCTATTGCCAGTGCATTGTCGGAGTACTTCTTCTTAATGTTTGCCATATCCTATTGCTTATTCTTATAATTCTTCTTATGTCAATTTAAAGCCTTTAATTACCAGTGAGTTATTCATTAAATTGCTGTTCAAAATCCGATACTTACTTCTTATGAGTATTCGAGAAGCATCTAACTTATCAGAAGATTCCTTGCTTGATGCTCGAGGACTATTGTTTAACGTAACGTAATAGTGCCGATCCGAAGTAGAGGGTGGAGGACTTCTTAAGTTCTTAGTTCAAGGGTGGATTACTTCGGCTTCGGCCAACACTATTCTTTAGTGTTGTAGTACTTTCTTCTTTGTTTGATTGTTGACCAGACTAGATAACTCCCGTCTTGTTATTAGTCTGTTGTGTGAAACGCTAGTACCGAGTTCTTGTATACCCCGTTATAGCAGATAGAACTCTGGAGGGTAGTGGCGTTTTTTGTTCGGCTGGCAGTACTCTGGGGTTGGGATCGTGTGTTTTCCGTTGTGGCAGCGAGCCATACTCGAGTCCTGTGTAAGAGCCCTAGTGTACCCGAGTGCCCGGTCGTAACAGGCGAAAGGTCGCCAAAGTAATGGGGGAAAATGTCTTAAAATCACAAAACTAATGGGGTTAAACATGAAGGAGAAGGGGGTCCCGCAGAAAAAAAACCTTCAGTCTAGTTTTTTTTTTTTTTTTTTTTTTTTCTATGTGATTGAGGGAGGCAAAAGCCATAACTGCCTATAGCGAGTGCCTCCCCCATAGTTGAAAGAGTGACAGGGCCAAAATCAAGGGACGTTCGAGCCAAAATGCCTGGACACACGGAGTTTGAAGCAATTTAAGTCATAGGAAGAGGGAAAGACTGATTCTGGGAGAGAGTTCCAGAGCTCAGCTGTTGAGTAGAAGAAAGTTTGAGAGTAACGTTAGTAAAAGTTAGTGATACCCGTGTCAAAATAGCCTCAAAGTAACCTCGTAATAACCTCAAAATTACCTTAAAATAGCCGCAAAATGGCCTCAAAATAGCTTCATAATAGCATCAAAATACCCTCAAAGTAGCCTTAAAATAGCCTCAAAATAGTCTCAAAGTAGGCTCAAAATAGCTTCAAAATAGTCTCAAAGTAGCCTCAAAATAGCTTCAAAATAGCCTCAAAGTAGGCTCAAAATAGCCTCAAAATAGTCTCAAAGTAGCCTCAAAAGAGCCTTAAGATGCCCTAAAAATATACTCAAAAACGGCCTCAATATAGCCTCAAAATAGTCACAAAATAGCCTCAAAATAGCATCAATAATAGCTTCAAAATTGCCTAAAAATATTGCTCGTATAAAATTGCTGATCAATTCCGGGGTGTGTGTGAATTGGTCATTACGGGTGATTAGCACACCTTCCGCCTCAGGTAGCATCAAAGCTCATTAACAGGTAAATGAAGCCTGGCGCACCTCTCTATGTAAATATTTGGGGTTTTATGTTTGAGAGGCAGTATGATTAATGCACCTCTATTTGCATAATATACACCTAAAAAAGTAATTGTATTATTATTATTTTATATATATATATATATATATATATATATATATATATATATATATATATATATATATATATATATATATATATAGTATATTTTGTGATGTGTAGTATAGCACAACTTAAATGGGCAATAGGGGTGTGGAAACAAAATTGGCAAGGTCTGTGTGGAAATAGGATTATCGTAAATTATATACATTATGTCACTGGTTTGAAGAACATTTTATAACGCTATTCTGTTGAATACTGTCCTATATATTCTAAGTCAGAGTATGCAAGATATCGTATGAATTACTCGCAAATTGCTAGGCCAGTTTTAAATTAAAGTGTTTGATGGGTGAGGCACCTTAATCATATGTTTAGATAATTTATCTACAGGTAGTTTTAGAAAGTTAAATATATATGTTGTTGATTGTCTGTAAACCCTTCTGTACCGACGACGTTTTTTAAATTTTATTCTAGGTATATTTAGATTATTATACATAATTCCAGCAATTAACATGTTTCGTACTATCTCACTTAACCCATTTTTACTACCCCAGACCCTTCTTAAACTTCACAACATTGTCTAAATATAGCTTGACAAAATAAAAAACAGATTTTGCGTGTACAGAAGGTGTTAACATTCGTTTATACCTGTCTTCTCACCCACTCTCCATTGCTCCCTCTCGCTCTCTCGTTCTCACTCATCCCCTCCCACTCTCCCTCCCTCCCTACCCTCCTCTCCCCTCCTTCTACTCCTCCTTGTCACCATAAATATAAATAACACAACACCAGGACCCCCTGGAGTTGTGGTAATGGTTTCTCAGTGCCTCTAACTTGTGTTCTTGTCCCACAGTCTTACATGGTATATATATAATGCATTGTATATTTACTTTCTTTCCTAATTTTATGATAATGGTTTGGGTACTTATGTTCTGGGTGTGGTGTCCCGAGTTCGAATCCCGGGAGGACCATATGCTTTCATTAGTTTATTCAAGTACATTGGGGTTTGTAATTGATAATTAATGTTAGGAACGGGGTACTACTTATTATTCTTATATTCTGTAATTATAGTTTCGTATTTCGTAATTTAATGTTCGTCCATTTATGATCTCCATTTTGCGTATTCCATTTTACATTGCTTTTCTGTCTTGATAGTTCTCTTTTTCATTTGTTGTTGAGATTATATTTTTCGTTGACTTTGCCTTTCATTATGATATTCAATATTTGTTGTTCATAATTATCCCAGTATATCAAGTAGATGTATCCGATTTATTTTGTATTTTTCCATTCGCCTTTGCTCGGCAATTTGTTTTAGCTATGCGTTTCAGCCTAATATATCTGTTCTGTATTAATGGTATATACAGTATATTAATGGTATATACAGTATATTAATGGTATATACAGTATAATAATGGTATATACAGTATATTAATGGTATATACAGTATATTAATGGTATATACAGTATATTAATGGTATATACAGTATATTAATGGTATATACAGTATATTAATGGTATATACAGTATATTAATGGTATATACAGTATATTAATGGTATATACAGTATATTAATGGTATATACAGTATAATAATGGTATATACAGTATATTAATGGTATATACAGTATATTAATGGTATATACAGTATATTAATGGTATATACAGTATATTAATGGTATATACAGTATAATAATGGTATATACAGTATATTAATTTGGTTTGTTATTTATTGATCATAAAATGTTGTTTTAGTTTCTTCCATAGACCTTAATCAAGCCTAAAAAAATACCCCCGAGACTCCCTTTCGATATAAATTTGAGCATTTTTCAGTAGAAAAATTAACCAAACAAAGGTTGGCTTCTTCCAAATTTCAGGCTTGCTATCGTTCGTCAGGAAATACTAGACACCGAAATGGCACGAAAGGTCTTAAAATCGCCTAACTAATGGGGCAAATATCTTAAAATCTCATTACTAATGGGGCTAAGCATGAGGGAGAAGGGGGTCCAGAAACCCCCCCCCCCCCCCCCCTTTATCTCACATAGCGTCACCACACTATTATTCCAGACCCATGTTTATAGATACACACACACACTCTCTCTCTCTCTCTCTGTATGTCCTGACTACAATGTTATGTATTCATATTCTTATGACATGCAATAAATGCTATATCATCCCTATAATGAAAACGATTGCTTAAATAGCATGGCTATATATACTGTATATAATTATGTATACAGTATATGTGTGACTTGTGTGTATGTGTTTTGTTTTTGCTTTTTTATTGTGTGTGTGTGTGTAATCTGTTGATATTGGCTTCATCAGAACAAAAGATTAACCTTTGGCCTTTCCAAGTACTTACCTCCTTTAAACAACAAAAGACAATTAACAAAGCTATCTAATTAAAAAACGTCCATAATACTTTTAGAACAAAGAAGAAGGAGACAAATAGGGTGTTTGTTCCTTTTGGGTGAAAGGAGGAAGGGAAGGGAAGCCACTGACACATAATTTAATTAGTTGGACCATTTTTCTATGAGGTAGTTTCTGGCTTTTGTCTACGGGTTCTTTCTCTCTCTCTCTCTCTCTCTCTCTCTCTCTCTCTCTCTCTCTCTCTCACTCTCTCTCTCTCTCTCTCTCTCTCTCACTCATTGATTCATTTAAATTCCGCCTAGACAAATATCTTGCATCAAACCCGCGACTGACTGCGTTTGTAAATGAATAACTTTATCCTCCCCTCAGTTACTAACCCATAATTATGTCCCCTACTAACTTCCTAGTCACACACTAGTTTCCAATGTTCCCTTACCCACTCTAAACCACTGTTTGGACACTTGATCCTCAGTGTTTTGGAGGACAAGCAGCCTAGAAGGGTCACTAGATCTGTTGTTGCTTGATTTCCTTTGTAGTCCTTTGTACTCACTCACTCTCACTCTCTCTGTCTCTCTCTCTCTCTCTCTCTTACAACAGGCTAAGGATAGTAAATTCTAAAGTAGTCGTAATTCACAGACTGTATCTAAAGACAATATTAACCGTTGTCTCGTTGTGTTTATGCAAAATAACAAACACATGACAAACCTCACTTAAAATAACAATGAGTGTAAAGAATGTTGATGCCGTATATATATATATATATATATATATATATATATATATATATATATTTTTGTTTTTTGTTTTTTTGTTTTTTTTCTATATTCCAACTTACTTCCTCTCGGGCATAGGCTGAGAGCCTTAACATTCACCGCTTTACAATGAACAGTGAAGCCCGTGAGGTCTTGTTCCAGTCTAGCGAGTGAGACATGTGAAGCACGTAGAGTACAACGAGCACCTGCCATCTTGCCTTCACATGAGGCACGGTGCTCACTCATGGCCCGAAACGACCCCATCTCTGAAGCCACCTCGTTCCCGTGCTTCACTGTCTCACCCCCTACACTCGGACTCTCACACTTACACACACACAACGCCACCTGTTGAGCAGATAACTCACCAGGCATTGCACCCCAGTAGCATATTTTGAATATGGGAATATTCATACAGTGCTATTTAATCAGGGAACAATGAGGGTATTTTATTGACGTTTCGGTGGGCTTGTGGTAATGCACTGATACTAGGTACAGCACAAATTCCATCCCAATAATATCTTCCCATTGATACATCGGGATTTGAACCCGGGACCTTTGGATTACCAGGCCAGTGGCAAGACCACTCCACCACACCTCCCCTATATAGACACATACATATAATAACAATGAGTGTAAAGAATGTTGATGCCGTATATATATATAGACACATACATATAATAACAATGAGTGTAAAGAATGTTGATGCCGTATGTATATATAGACACATACATATAATAACAATGAGTGTAAAGAATGTTGATGCCGTATATATATATAGACACATACATATAATAACAATGAGTGTAAAGAATGTTGATGCCGTATATATATATAGACACATGCATATAATAACAATGAGTGTAAAGAATGTTGATGCCGTATATATATATATAGACACATACATATAATAACAATGAGTGTAAAGAATGTTGATGCCGTATATATATATATAGACACATACATATAATAACAATGAGTGTAAAGAATGTTGATGCCGTATATATATAGACACATAC
>JBAKBP010028400.1:0-28645 GCA_037953745.1 Lithodes maja
ATGTGTTCATAGTACCCAGTACGTGGGATACAATACTAACCCGTACCTAACACCTAGTACGGTATGTGTTCATAGTACCCAGTTACGTGGGATACAATACTAACCCGTACCTAACAACCTAGTACGGTTTGTGTTCATAGTACCCAGTACGTGGGATATAATACTAACCTGTACCTAACACCTATCTAACAGTATCTGGGCAGTGTGTTGAGTAAAGATGGGACTATGATGAAGAGGTGCGAGAGAGGGTACAACAGGGGAAGAGGGTTGTAGGAACGCTAAAAGCAGTAACAAGAAATAGGGTGGTCAGTATGGAAGTGAAGAAGTCCTTGCATGACAGTGTGGTAATCCCGACACTGATTTACGGAAGCGAAGCATGGACATTGGTTGAGAGACTCAGACCAAGAGTGAGAGCAGTGGAAATGAATTACTTAAGGAGTGCGTGCGGAATTACATGGAGGGATAGACAGACTAATGAGGAAGTAAGAAGGAGGTGTGGTGTGGGAGGTAGATGTGCTGGAAAGTGTGAAAAGGAACAACTTGAGATGGTTCGCCATATGGAACGTATGGAAAGCGAGAGAATGACTAAGAGGGTGTACGAGAGCGAGGTGGAGGGACAGAGGGGGAGAGGTAGACCGAATATGAGGTGGAAGGATGGAGTGAGGAACTACATGAATGAAGGCGGTGCTGGTTGGGGGGAGGGGCGTCGACTGACTGGGGACAGAGGTGCATGGGGGCGGTTCGTTCGTGGCCACCCCTTCGGGGATCACGGCGCAGGCAATAGATGATAGATAGACCTAACACCTAGTACGGTATGTGTTCATAGTACCCAGTACGTGGGATACAATACTAACCCTTACCTACCAGGTAGTAAGTGTTCCTAGTACCTATTTAATTCCAAATCTACCACCTGATCACTTGTCAATAACCTAACCAAAGACCTGACTTAACCAAACCTAGATCTAGTATGTGGGATACAAAACTAAACCTCACCAAAACACTGAGTGTACCTGTATGGTCCCTAGTACATGGGATAGAGGGACTAACCCTCACCTAACCCCAAGTACCTGTATGTAGGATTAAAGACTAACGTTCACCTACAAATCGGTACCGTCTATAAAAGAGTATTGGCAACCTTGTTACTAAAAAGACATTTCAGTACCGTTATTTTTATTAGGTTTTGCCGAGGGTTAAAACACATTGTCTATGATCTTTAGAGCATATAGTGTTTTGCCCTGATTTCATTTAGGTTTAACGTATTGGTTAAGGTGAGTTCTTTCAAGACTGGGACTTCAGAGTTATACAATGCATGCAAAAGAAACAACAGAGGATATACTGTAATATAACACCGAAATATAATTTAAGAACAGTTTATTAATCCTTAAACTCTACGAACATACATATGAGTTGATACTGAGAACATGGAAAGTAAATTGATACAACAAGATACTATTTTCTTCGAGCACAAGCGAGGATCTAGATGGAGCTCACGTCTAATAATTAAGTTAGATTAACCGCTTATTTTCACTCAGGGTAATTGGAGAAATCAAGAATATACCTGAAGAGTTAAAATCTTTAAGCATTGAACTGATATTTAGAGGAGATATCACTATTTACTAATATGAACGAAGTTCGACATGGAAAGTATACATATACTGTATACATTCTGCTTCGTTACTGTCACCTTGCACACTGGTGTATGGAGATTAATAGAGTCAATAGTTGGGGACTCTAACTAGGTTACACTTATTAATAGAGTCAATAGTTGGGGACTCTAACTAGGTTACACTTATTCACTGGTACATATTCCTACAGAGTCAGTATTTGTGGACTCCAAGTTATAGTGACACTTATGCCCTGGTATAAAGTTCAATATTTGTGGACTCTATTTGTGGGTACACTTATTCACTCGTAGGTATTACACAGCGTCGATATTTATGGACTCTAACTAACACTGGTATGAATTAAACTGAGTCGATATTGTGGGACTCTTAACTACGATAACACTGGTATGAATTTGTGAACTCTAATTCTATAGTACACCGGCGCACTGGTGCAGATTTGATAGAGTCGATATTGTGAACTCTAACTTTCTTTGCCTCGTCACTGGCATTAAACTTCTTCAGGTTTTTCTATAATATTCCAACAAGTTACTGGGAATAGTAAAGCTGGTTTCTGGTAACTTGTAGTCTTCTGAGTCTCCGTGGGCCGTCTAGGTTGCGCCTGTCGTGTGAAGTACAGTAAACCCTTGCTATCTCGGACTAATTGGGGGAGACCCAGTCCGAAATGTCCGAAATCCGAGATGTCCGGAGTCTGACTTGTGTCCGACCTAACAGAGGATAAAATCCGACCTAACCAATGTATGTCCGAGGCAACAATGAAATCAGAGACTACGGAAAAAATCCGACCTCAAGAGAGAAGTCCGCATCAACCTAGAAAAAGAAGACAAGCCTATTCGAACCCTATAATCTGTAATAGAAAACACAGTACAGTACATGTACAGTATATTTTTAGTTTTACAATATGTATTGTACAGTAGGCTACATTACACTTACCCCTTCATTGCTCTTGTCTGTAGTCTTGATATCCCCCCTTCCCCCCTCCCCCCTCCCCAACACTGCATTAATTACTGCAGCATCCCCTTTTCCACCCCCACCTCCACCTCACTGTCCTTGACCACCTCACTCCCCTTCTCCACTGTCCTTCTCCACCTCACTGTTCTTCTCCACCTCACTGTCCAGGTCCCTTCAACATCTGAAGCTTAGTTTCGAGTGATATATAGGTCACCTTACGTTTAGGCTTATCCTTGGGAGGCATGGCAAACTTGATAAATGCACGCATCTATGTGTAACACAACAGAGCTTGGTGCGGACTGACGCTCCTAGCTCCGACGCTTGGGCCCCCGGATGTAGATGGCATCGGACGTTCCTTCTGTTTGTGGGATATTCATTCTTAATGTCCGGTGACGTGAGCGCGTCATCCGTCTGTCGGACACTGTCGGAACGATGCCGGAAATGTCCGGCATACGGAAGTACGTGTCCGGGAGGCCGTCACCGGTCCGTCTAGTACGGGTTTCCGACAATTAGAGGTCCGAAATAGCGAGGGGTTACTGTAGTGAGTTACAGATGGACTAATGGGACTTGAGGTTACACAATTAGTTTTATGTGTTGGATCCCCTCATCTGACTAACGCGAGCATATACAGTTGTGACTTATGGATGCTCGACTGTCCTGACCTTTATATTAGTCGTTGGTGAAATTCTGTTCAGGTACACTTGGTGTAGGGTCTTAAATATAGTGCCTCAGTGTTGACGGATAGCACTATATCGGGCTAACGCGAGAAGACAATATGGTGTTGACCAGTCTTGCCTAACTCGACTGCCTCCGAGGTTCAAATAACTCATTTGTTAATCGTGACAGTGCACAGATTAACACTGATTCCTCAACAGGATCAGTAACTCCTCAGTCTAGCGGAGAGGTCGGCTGTGGCCAGAGTATTCTCTACTAGTAAAGAGATAAATCTAGCCCAGGACTTCGGGGTGCCGAAAGTCAATTAGTAGCAATACTTGAGTACTCTACAACTCTAGCGGGATATGTCGGCTGTGGCCGTAGTATCCTCTACTAAGAGAGAGTACACTCCTCAGACTAGCGGGATAGGTCGGCTGTGGCCATAGTAATCCTCTACTAGAAGAGTAGGCAAATCTTGTCCAGGGCTTCGGGGTGCCGAAGCCAAGTAACAAGACTTGGTTAACTCTACAGACTAGCGGGTTCGGCTGTGGCCGTAGTATCCTCTACTATTAAAATGTAAAACTTGCAAACTAAACAAACCAAAATTGGGACAAGGACAATATAAAGTCAAATAAAATTATCAAAATCGCTATGTGGAAACAACGGCTTACTAAAATTAAAATCTATGAAATAAAAGAACACAAATCCACCACATAGGGTGTACACTACTACATGAGCAAGTTAATCTGTTTAATAAGAGAATTCAAATCTTGTCCAGGGCTTCGGGGTGCCGAAAGCTAAGTAACAAAACTTGGACAACTCTACAGACTAGTGGGATAGGTCGGCTGTGGCCATAGTATCCTCTACTAGAAGAGAGTTAAGACTTGTGCAGGATTTCGGGGTGCCGAAAGCCAAGTCACAAGACTTTGGTAACTCTACAGACTAGCGGAATAGGTCGGCTGTGGGCCGTAGTATCCTCTACTAGCAGAGTGTTAATGCTTATGCAGGACTGCGGGTGCCGAAATCCCAAGTCACAAGGACTTTACTACTCAGTCTAGCAGGATTGTCGGCTGTGGCCGTAAATCCCAGCTGCTGGGTAGGTTAATTTCAAGACTTTCAAACTTGGGAGTGCCAAAAATTGAGAAGCCTTGGAATTGCTTAATTTGTTCAAATTTTCCCAGCCTAGTGATGGCTTTTACTGAGAGGTTTCCACTCACCCCTTGAATGAGACAAGGGCGCAAGCGCGCATCTTCCGATGGTGTGGGGAGCCCTTCGCTCTGGTGGTAACATGAGTGGCTTGGTTTTTCATCATATTATGTGGTTATTATGTATCAATAAATTTGTATCATCGTTATAACAGATTGGTAGTAATGAGGGGCTTGTATTAGTATCAGTTACAGAAAACAAGGTAATGTGGTTCTCAGTATATTGGTAGGGTTTATTGAAAAATAGTGGTAGTACAAGTAACAATAGGTCAAGACCTATCATGGTGATTTTTATTAATAATGTAAGGAGGAGTTAAGGTCCACTTATTTAAGTTTTTCAAAAGGGTACCCCTTGTTCGAGCCACCCCCTATATAGGGGGTGGTTTGAACAGGGCATGGGGTTAATCCGAACACCACCATTTTCACAAATAAATTTATAGTGAGAATGTAAAAACTGTTTGTCTCAAATAAAATATTTAAAGAAAAATTACTAACAACTTTATTAACCTCCTGCCCTACAAATATGGCTATAGGGTAAGGTGGGGGTAAAACGAACATGGGGGTGAAACGAACATGGGGGTGAAACGAACATGGGAGTATAACAAACAGCATCCATAATTTCTGCCCTATCAATAATAAAATAGTTTCCCCAACAAATCTAAAGAAGAAAATGGGTAGATTCAAGATGGCGACGGATGGAGTCATCAGGTAAGTATTTTGATGGGTGGGTATTTAAATTGGAGGTGTTCGGTACACCTCCGTTCGGTATAAACGGTGCTCTGCCACCATCTCCAAGCTACCCATTTTCTTCTTTTGATTTGTTGGGTGAACTGTTTTATTATTGATGGGGCAGAAATTATGGACACTGTTTGTTACACCCCCATGTTCGGTTTACCCCCACCTTACCCTACAGTTGGTCAAAGTTCCAGCTGACCCACCCTCGCTCTGGGACTCGCAGAATTAGCTGGCAATACTGGTGTACTTGCCAATCAGCGGATATAATAACTTGAATATTTAAGCAAATCTACGAACTTTGGGTGAATGTTCAGGATCATACATAGCGATGTATGCATTTTCATTTGAGATAGGCTTACTTTCCCTTGTTAACCTCTCCGCTGCACACCCCCTCTAGTATACAGGCACCCCTGTGCGGAGGTATGACGATTTGGGCGCCCCTTGCAGATATCGATGAAAAGTACATCAACGTGTAGGGAATGTTCGCGCGCATCGAGCCATATACTGTATATTTGACCCCACAAAAAAAATCTGGGGGGGGGGGGGGTCCGTAGTTGAAAAAAGTGGAGCGAATGGCGTCGCGCGGCAAGATTTCCCTGGTGAATATCTGAGCGGCCAGGGGGTAGGAGTAGAGGGAGGGGAGGGCAGGTTAGGGCGTAATGTCGCATATGTATCCTATTTTGAGCACTTTTATGCTATGTAGAGTATGTGTACATATGTGTACGTATGTAGGCCACCCATATACAGTAGGGTCTCGTAAGATGCGAGTTTATGGTCGATGGATGCGTCCGCATCTTACGATTTCGCATCTTACGATCACGTAAAAATACGGAAAAACGTCCCGCCTAAGGCTCGCATTTTAAAAAAAATGTTCGCATCTTAAGGTTTCTCCTCGGATTTAGCCCACTTTGAGCCTCCGATTCGCAAATTATGGTCAGTCTCGCATCTTAAAATAATTAATTTATTATTTGGGGGTCCTCGCATCTTATGCGAATCGCATCTTCTGATCTCGCATCTTACGAGACCCTACTGTACCAAGGAATATGCCGCATATAGACCAAATATGCGACATATAAGCGAATTATGAGAGAGTTTAGAGGCGGGAACTGAGGTGAGAGAGTTTACGCGGGAGACAAGTGCTTGTGTACCACTTGAGTGAGTGCGGGGACTGCGGGCCGAGCGTGTGGCGGGGTGGTATCGAGAGTTGCCAAGTTGTACAGGGTCTGTTGGCTGTAATATCACGTATATATCGTATTTTCAGCACTGTCATGCTATATATAAAGTATGTGTACGTATGTACAATGAATATACCGCATATAGACCAATTATGCGATATATAAGCCTTATGAATGTGTTTAGGGGAGAGTTGGGGTGGGTGGGTGGGTGATAGGGAGGGCGGGAGGGAGGGAAGTTGTGTGTGACAGTGTGCCGCTGTCCAAGGCCAGCCACGGCAGTCAGCTGCATGTTAGGGCGGCGTCGGCAGGGCCAGCAGAGGTCCTGGATGGCAATATTATGGTGGTCCCTGTCGCCTTGCCCTTCATCCCTTTCTTCCCTTTGGCAGGGGCAGGGGCAGAGGCGGCAGGGGCAGCTGGTGGTGGTGGTGGTGGCATGGTGGTAGTAGCAGAGGTAGAAGTTTTTTTACCCATGCCCTTCCCAGTGGCCCCCGCAGGTCCTGCAGCCCCAGGGCGGCCTCCTGCGTCGGTGGTAGTGGTGGTAGCAGTTGCCTGGGTGGTCGTGGCAGTGTCCCCGAAAGACAGTACCTCTGTGCACTGCCCCTGCTTGCACGTGTTTTACGTGCAGGTTCCTCGTCCTCGGAGCTACTCGTGCCGTAGTAATGGTAGCTCGGGTCTTTAGCAGCCACTCTCTGCCTTCCACGGCCGCTGACACCACCAGAAGGAGGGCTGGTTGTGTCATCAGGGTGAGAGCGTGAGGGACGCCTAGGCTCAATGACAAGTGCTTGTGTACCGCTTGAGTGAGTGCGGGCCGAGCGTGTGGCGGGGTGGTATCGAGAGTTGCCAAGTTGTACTACAGCCACACCAATTTGTAGCCGCCTGGCTGTAAGCCCGCAGTTTTGGTACGCTCTCAAAAACCTGGATTATATTAGGCTTTCAGCAGCGCAACGGTAAAACTCTTATTAGTCTTTCAGCACTTGCTGGGTTAAGTATAGGCCTATGTTCTAACAATGATATAGCCGAAATCAGATCTACCAATCCCAATCTTTGTAAGACACACCTCCTTCCTACACCAGTATTGCCAGATAATTCTGCGAGCCCCAGAGCGAGGGTGGGTCAGCTGAAACTTGGACCAACTGTACATGAATAAACATTTTAGGTCTTATTATTTGTGGGTAGCAGATTCATAAAGAGGGAAGATAAAAAGTGAATGCGGAGATGCGCAAGGTACACATAAACAAGATATTGGCTTTATTAATTCTAGCCCGCATAGACGAACTGATCATGAATAATACGATATAAAATAAAAGGATGGATAGTCGACAGTATCATATCAAAAGAGAAAAATAATCTTGTTAATTATATTTGAAGTGAAGGACACAAGGGAAGGAAATAACAATGGAATGCTGTGATGCGCACTGATCAATAGGTTACTTGTTTACTTATTTTACTTATCATAATTAGAAGAAAAAATTCAAGAATAGGACGACAGAAATATAAAGAAGAATTAATAGTAATATTAATGCGGGAGAGGGTACAACAGGGGAAGAGGGTTGTAGGAACGCTAAAAGCAGTAACAAGAAATAGGGTGGTCAGTATGGAAGTGAAGAAGTCCTTGCATGACAGTGTGGTAATCCCGACACTGACTTACGGAAGCGAAGCATGGACGTTGGTTGAGAGACTCAGACCAAGAGTGAGAGCAGTGGAAATGAATTACTTAAGGAGTGCGTGCGGAATTACATGGAGGGATAGACAGACTAATGAGGAAGTAAGAAGGAGGTGTGGTGTGGAGGTAGATGTGCTGGAAAGTGTGAAAAGGAACAACTTGAGATGGTTCGGCCATATGGAACGTATGGAAAGCGAGAGAATGACTAAGAGGGTGTACGAGAGCGAGGTGGAGGGACAGAGGGGGAGAGGTAGACCGAATATGAGGTGGAAGGATGGAGTGAGGAACTACATGAATGAAGGCGGTGCTGGTTGGGGGGAGGGGCGTCGACTGACTGGGGACAGAGGTGCATGGGGGCGGTTCGTTCGTGGCCACCCCTTCGGGGATCACGGCGTCAGGCAATAGAATAGTAATATTCTAAATAGACAAAAGTAGGTGAACAAGGATATACTTAGTAGATTAACATACAAACAGGCATGCGGATGTTCTGACAAGGTTATGTAGTACATGGAGTTAATACTTATATGATTTCTCTGATATACTAGTAGCAACATTGTTAATTGAATGATTATTAATATTCATAATGGTATGCATCTTCTTCCTTCTGGGTGAAGATGATTCTCTGCTTCTTGGAGGTTGGTTGGGTAGAGGAATATCTGGGCAGCTCTTTCCCGGGTGTTGAAGGATGCTTCAACGAAATCGCTACTATGCGCCATCCTCTCCCACTCACATCGCTGGTTGGTGGTTTACTCGTCATGATGGTGGACTCTCGTGGTTGACTTAACCCGGCGAGCGTGCATAGGGTCTAATGAACACCACAGTTCTGGGCGGCAATTTTAAGCTCCATTCCTGCCTATAATAGTCATTTTACGATAAATATCGTTACTACAGTACCTATTTTACCTTTAATATGAAGATTGTAACCTGTAACAACAATAAAACAAGTGGGAATATAATTTGTATGGTCAAAATCGCGAAATGTAAGCGAGTGATTCAGTCAACAATTGTGAGCCAGCCGGCCTCACATCCTCCTCTCTCGAGGCCTGGAGAGAGACCGAGGCCTGTATCTCTCTCTCTCTCGCTCTTTCTCACGCATAGACACACAGATGACCACACCCTATGATCGGTGTGATGTTTACACAAATATATACCAATGAATAAGGGAATAACGGAAAATAGGTGATTATTGAAGGGAGGGGGGAAGGAGGGGATGTGGAGGAGTGATATGAGGTATGGAGGGATTTTTTTTTTTTTTTTTTTTTTATAAGTGCTACTGAGGCCTTTTAAATTTTTTTTTTTTTTTAGGCCTTCCCTCTTAACCCGGTAGCTGCAGGGAGACTCTTAAGAGGTTTTACTGGGCGACTGCGGGGAGACTCTTAAGATCCTAGGCCTTTTTTTTGTTTATATATATATATATATTAAAGGCCCCAGTAGCACTTGATTTTTTTTGTTTTTGTTTTTTCCCTCAGCCATGCCTCATATCCCCCCCCCCCTTCAATTATCACCTATTTTCCCTGTTATTCCCTTATTCTTTGGTATATTTTCGTGCTAACATTAGCGAGCCGCTTGCAGGGTGTGGTCATCTGTGTGTCTATGCGTGGGAAAGAGCGAGAGATAGAGATAGAGGCCTCAGTCTCTCTCCAGGCCTTGAGAGGGGAGGATGTGAAGCCGGCTGGCTCACACTTGATGAATGAAACGTTCGCATTCAATTCGCGATTTTGACCATACAAATGATATTCTCACTTGTTTTATAATTGCAACATGTGTTACTATCTTCATATTAAACGTAAAATAGGCGCCCCTTATGTGGGGAGATTGTAGGCACCAATCGATCAGGGCTAGACCCAGGTGAGGTTATAGGCATGTGATAAAGAGTCGCTGGAACTCCTGTTTCATTTGCTTGGCCTCTCTTACTGATTTTCTTTGTGCCTCATTTACACTGAGAGCAATCCAGCTAGCTCTCACAAACACCTCCTCCTCCTATCCACTTCACTACACTAAACATGCACACCACACTTCATTCCTCCACACCAAAATTAAAAAAACACAAAATGATGAATTTTAGCCCAGCCTCGGAGTCCCCAGGGGGGGGGACCATAAATGCCCCCTCACCCGACCGACCATCCCCTGACGACCCCACACAATTACCTGGACCTCGGCCTGTTACTCTTTCTATTAATTTCTGCAACATTCGCGGACTTTCCTCTTAACTTTCACTCTGTTGAGCACCATCTCTCCTCCTACAAACCTGATCTTCTCTTCCTCACCGAAACCCAGGTGTCTGTAGCAACATCCAGCAACCCATTCTCTGTATCCTCCTACTTTCTCTATCCTAGTTTCAAAGCCAATGGCGGATGTTGTGCATATGTGCACAACAAACTCACTTGCTCTCGTGTTCCCGATTTCGACTCCTCTGAATTCTCAACTTTATTCTCAAACTTTCCTGTCATTCTCTTACTAAATATTTCTGTGCTGTCTATCTTTCCCCTAACTCTACCAACTTTCCTAAATTCTTTGACTATCTAAACTCTACAGTGGAACACATTCTATCCATTTCTCCTTTCTCAGAAATCTCCATCTTAGGAGATTTCAACGTTCACCACCGCCAATGGCTCTCCTCTCACACTACTGATCCACCTGGTGAACAAGCCTACGTCTTTTCTATCCTAAATGACCTTGAGCAGTTAGTTCAGCAACCCACCCGTATCCCGGATCGCATCGGAGATCGGCCCAACATTCTTGACCTGTTTCTAACTTCTAACCCTTCTTCTTATACTGTCGATCTTTTCTCTCCTTTGGGCTTCTCCGACCATAAACTTATCTCTGTCACCTTTCCTATCTCTCCAGTACAGCCACCCGATCCTCCTAGCCGGCGGCGCTTGTGGCACTTTGGCGCTGCCGACTGGGAGGCTCTTCGTCAGTACTTCTTTGATTTCCCATGGAATGATTTATGCTTCCATGGCCGAGGACCCTCGGAGAGTGCTGAACGCATTACCGAGGTAATCCTATCGGGCATGGAAGCATACATTCCATTCTCTTTCTCTCAGACTAATGCTAAAAAATCTTGGTTTACTCACGCCTGTTCTACTGCTGTCCGCAATAAGGAGGAAGCATTCAAACGGTACCGACGCCTTAAAACTCAAGACTCTCATTCTTCATATGTTTCTGCCCGGAATCAAGCCAAATCTGTTCTTCGACTTGCCAAACACTCTTTCATCAATAATAAATGCACTGAACTATCCAACTCTAGCTCTTCCTAAGCTTTCTGGCATCTAGCCAAAAACCTCTCCAACAATTTCTCTTCCTCGTCTTTCCCTCCCCTTTCCCACTCTGATGGCACAACCATCACTTCTTCCTCTGACAAAGCTAAACTCTTCGCTCAAACTTTTGCTAGAAACTCCACCTTGGATGATTCCGGTGCTATTCCTCCCTCTCCGCCCTCCTCTCTCTTACTTATGCCTAATATCCTAATCTCTTCTAAAGATGTACTTTCTACCCTCTCTGGGCTTAACACTAATAAGGCGTACGGTCCGGACGGTGTTCCTCCTGTTGTTCTCAAAAACTGTGCTTCCGTGCTGACTCCCTGCCTAGGCAAACTCTTTCGTCTCTGTCTATCCTCTAACGTCTTCCCTTTATGCTGGAAGTTTGCTCACATTCAACCTGTCCCAAAGAAGGGTGACCGCTCTCAACCCTCCAACTATCGTCCAATTGCTCTTATCTCTTGTCTTTCTAAAGTTTTTGAAACTATTCTTGCTTCCAAATTTCTTAAGCATTTCTCTTCTCATAATCTGCTCTCAGATCGCCAGTATGGCTTCCTTAAGGGTCGCTCTACTGGTGATCTTCTTTCATATCTTACTAACTCTTGGTCATCCTCTTTTCGGCACTTCGGTGAGACTTTTTCTATTGCACTAGACATATCGAAAGCCTTCGATAGAGTCTGGCATAAATCTTTAATTTCTAAACTACCCTCCTTCGGTTTCTATCCCTCCATCTGTGCCTTTGTCTCTAATTTCCTTTCCGGCCGTTCCATAGCTGCGGTTGTGGACGGCCATTGTTCACTTCCTCACCATATAAACTCCGGTGTTCCTCAGGGCTCTGTCCTATCTCCTATTCTCTTTCTAATTTTTATAAATGATCTCCTTAACTGTACCTTAATTCCCATCCATTCATACGCAGACGACTCAACCTTACACTACTCCATTAGTTTTTCAGAACGCCCCAGCCAGCAATCCCTCAACGACAAACGTAATGAAGCCATAGAACTCTTAAATTCTGATCTAAATACTATTTCCAATAACCCAATTTCTCCATCTATCTACCCGTCAGGATCTCCCAGCGGACTATCCCTTATTCTTCAACAATACAAAAATCAACCCTTCATCTTCTCTCAATATTCTTGGTGTCTCTTTTTCTTCTGCTCTCATTTGGAAGGACCATATTACCAGTCTTGCTAAGGCAGCCTCCCAGAAGCTGGGTGTGCTCAACCGCCTTAGGGGGTTCTTTTCCCCTGCACAGCTTCTTGCTCTGTACAGGGGCATAGTGCGCCCTTGTATTGAGTATTGTTCACATGTGTGGGGAGGTTCCTCTCACACCGCTCTCCTAGACAAAGTTGAAAGGAAGGCCTTTCGTATCATTAACTCCCGTCCACTCACCAACTCTCTGCAATCTCTCTCTCTCCGCCGCAATGTTGCATCTCTCTCGCTATTCTATCGCTACTATAATAATCAGTGTTCCTCAGAGCTATCCCAGTGCATACCACCTCCTTTACGTAGGGCACGTGGTACCCGTCTTGCAACTCAATCCCACCCCTACTCTGTGCAACTCTCCAACCCAAGAGTGAAACGTTACTCTCAAACTTTCTTCTACTCAACATCTGAGCTCTGGAACTCTCTCCCAGAATCGTCTTTCCCTCTTCCTATGACTTAAATTGCTTCAAACTCCGTGTGTCCAGGCATTTTGGCTCGAACGTCCCTTGATTTTGGCCCTGTCACTCTTTCAACTATGGGGGAGGCACTCGCTATAGGCAGTTATGCCTTTTGCCTCCCTCAATCACATAGAAAAAAGTATTATTTATATTTATGGTACATTAACGATTTAGTGAGGAAAGAATGAAAATACCTACGCACAGCGGTATGGTGTATACTACAGGGGCTGCGCAGCGGAGAGGTTAAGAGCTTTCTCGCCATCGCCCAGTAAAACCTCTTATGAGTTCTCGCCGTTCCTAGGTTAAAGAGAGGGGAGCAGGTACTGGTGTGTGCGGTGTTTCCTTTGATGGTCGTTTCTTAGTGTCGGCGGCTTCCTTTCTCCTTGTCCTTCCCTTCTCATTTTCCTTCTCTCTGGCTGGCTGTGATGGGACAGGAGCCAACTTTTCCTTCTCTCTAGTTGGCTGTGATGGAACAGGAGCCAACTTGGGGATACGGGGCATGTTCTTGGTGGTGGTAGTTTGGTGTTCGGTTGGGGGTTTCTTGACTGTTTTTGTTAAGTCTCCCTTCTGTTATTATCAAGAGATGGTTTTCTCTGATGCTTGTTGTAATGCCCTCGAAAATATCCCATTGGACTTCCCATCAACGACTATTTTACACTATACCTGACGTCAACTCGGGTAGTACATTATTGGGGTTGCGGGATATTTTCGAGGGCATTACACTTGTCTTTTTGTTTCGACATTTTCTTAGGTGGTGGAAAGGTGATTTTTCTTTTTCGGGGTATCTCGTATACATATTTGTCTTCAAATATATAACAAACAATTGTTGGAATAAAAATAAAGTTAAACTCGTTATTGTCATCATGATAATAATGCCAGTAGGGGGCTAATAACCGCTGGCCGTGGAATTATTTCAGATAAAAAGCAGTCAAATTCGACATGTAGAGTGTGTAAATATCGGTAGCTTCCTTTAGGGTGAGATGGCCGGGGTGATCCGAACTACTAGTGGAAAAATAATCATCAAGAATCGGGTAACAAACTTTATTGAACAATATAGTGGTAGTAGGCTAAGTTCCCTTCTGGTGTTGGAGGACGTGTCATATTGATGGTGGCAATTCGTGTTCCGGATTTGCAGGGTATATCATTGTTGGTACAGGGAGATGAGTTGCTTCTCCCCTGGCGGTATGGTGGGGAACTACGCCGGGTCCTTTCGTTCCTGGTTCTTTCTTCTACTTGGCCACTGTTTCTCATTCTTCCACTGTAGTGAGGAGGTGTGGTAGGATGAGAGGGAAGACGGCTTGGTGGTGATGAATGTTTAGGTAACCGTGTCTTCGTTATTTCGCCCGTCTCTTGGCGGTGTGGCAGAGAGCTCCGCCGGGTCCTTTCGTTCCTGGTTCTTTCCTCTACTCGGCCACTGTTTCCCTTCTTCCACTGTGGTGGTGTGGTAGGATGAGAGGGAAAACGGCTTGGTGGTGGTGAATGCTTGGGTAACTGTTTCTCTGTTATTTCACATTCATTGTAAATAAATTTACAGTCAATATCAAATAATCAACAGCCTTCATGATTCATTGCAAACCATATCCTTATTCTCAAGGTCAACCACAGCCTCCTTACATCATCACGGAGGCTTGGTAAGCTATGTAATTAACCCCTTCTATACCGACGACGTCTTTTGATTTTATGCTGGCTCCTACTAATCGATTGTATTCACTTTAGGAGTTTAGGAAGGATCTTGGAAAAACTAAATAAGATGGTCACCAATTTTCCCATGGATTTTTTTATTTTTCCCTGTTAGTTTTCATCAATATTATAGGTTTGACTCCTGTAAGGAGATAAAGAAAACCTAATATTTAGTAGTGGCCCCGTAATCATTGACGAACATGCCTATTACATAAGGCATCCTCTTCAAACACTAATCCGCCGTAGTTTGAATCTACCGCGCAGAGCATTTAAAAAACTGAGGAGCCTTCATCATGAGCGCACGCGACCTCACTCATGGCTTCAGTCATTATGAATTGGGTTCTCACTACGAAAAAACTTCGTAAAAAATAAAAACAAAAAGAAAATAAGAATAACTATCCAATAAGCTTTCCATCATATCGTGGATGTACTTGTGTGGATCTTTGACCAGACGCTGATTCAGGCGTCATTCCTCCTTCACTGACATATCAAGTAAACCAAAATCCTTAATACATCAACGAATGGGAAGGGGACGGTCGGGAGGGCCCCAGTCGTCAATGATTACGGGGCCACTACTAAATATTAGGTTTTCTTTATCTCCTTACAGGAGTCAAACCTATAATTTATTAGTGGCCCCTCCATCATTGACGAACATGCCTGATTTCTAAGACTGGAGGGGGACATTCGTAATCATATCTTAACTCTAGAAAAGCAGATAATAAAAACAACCACATAGTATTCTTACTTTGAAAATATATTTAATTATGGCGTAGACCATACATATACAAGAAAGGGGTTCAGGCAGGTGCGTGCTTCAAAGAAGCCTGCTTGACAAAAAAGGGGTAACTCTGAAGATTCTGTGAACAGATCTGTAGTTACAAAGGCACCCCACTCAACGAGTGGTGACAAAAATAACAAGTTATAAGTTTACATGTGCACATAATAAACCCCAAAATAATTGTGGAGATAATTTGCAAAAAATCTTCACTGTTTAATATTAAATTGCTTTCACAGCTAAAACTACTATAACAACCCCGTTGTTTTGTACTATCATTGTACTAGCACAATTTCTCGTAAGCGAGAAATTTTCATATCACATTAACCATAAATTGTATCACAGCTCTTATACTCCGGCGGGGTCTAGGGTGTCCTATGTTAACTGATTGCACCCCCCCCCCCCCCTTTTCTTGAAAGTAAAACAAAAGTGACTGAAGGGCCACCTAGACCCTCTGCCTTAAAGCTATACATGGTAAGGAAGGTTTGTCTAGAGTAACTGACAAGTATCTAGTCAAAAACGTATGATTAGACGCCCACAACTGTGTGGACGAAATATCTTCTACTGAAAAATTCTTCAGGAAACGTAAAGAGGCTGCCCATTTGCGTAAATCGTGGGCCCGACCCACAACGCCGGGATTACTCTCTTTAATGACTTCGACCAGAAGAGAAGCTAATCTCCGTTTCAGTAAGCGTTTACCCGTACTCGCTACCCATAAAGCACCTTGGGGGTTTAGAGGAGCCACCCTCAAATATTTGGTTAGAGCTTGCACTGGACATAGATTATGATGCACCTTTCCCCTTTTTAACGCTGGCACCGTGAACTCAGAAAACATGTGAGCACTGTGCTCATTCTTGGCTACAAATCCCGGGGAAGGTGCAATGTGTATACATTCATTAAGTCTACCAAACCTAAGGCAATTAGGTGTGTTGCTCATCGCCGCCAGCTCAGACACTCTGTTCCCGGTGGCCAAGGCCAAAAGGAATACAGCCTTTTTTAAGAGTAATGCAAAATCTGCAGTGTTTTGGTACAGACGAGAGTGAAGTAAAGACAATGCCTTGTCCAGAGACCAAGTGGGCATGAGCTGACGGGGAGGTGGGCGGAGTTTAAAACATGCCCTCATAAAACCTGTTTCCTCTGCCCCCGGTATGGAGAGACCTGTAAGGTCTAAAAAGGGCACTCTAATTGCAGTTAAGTGATTCTTTAACGTTACCACAGATAAATGTTTCTGTTCAAACAGATAATTTAAATAATTAAACACTAATGCTACTGAGGGCACAGTCTGTTCTGTTCTAATGATCCAAGAAGTAAAGGCTTGCCAATGTGAGTGATACTGTCATTTCGTAGACTGAGTATATTGATTTAATAATTTATTGGTCACTTCTCTACCGTATGGTGCCAGCCATTTGGCCTCCTGAATGTCCATAATGCAAAAGTCAGCGAGGTCGCTAGGTTGCCAATCGTGTCTAAGTGGAAATACCCGACCGGGAGCGACACCGGGTGCGGGCACCACGTCTTTAATTGCTGGTACCACAACTGCGCCGGCCACAGGGCGCGACTACCGAGACTAAGCCTCGATAATCTCGTAGTTTGTTCACTACGTGGCACATTAGTGACGCGTCTGGCGGCGGAAATAGATAGATGGAGCTCCATCTGTTCCAGTCTGTCACTAGTGCGTCTGGCCCCCCTGCCGGCGTTATCGTCCGGCGGGTGAGGTATAGAGGGAGTTTGTGAGTCTCCTCGGACGCAAACAGATCCACTTGTGGATGGGAGAGCTCTGCAATCATTAGGTTGAAAATGGGTTGCTTGAGCTCCCATTCTACTGTCGTGCTCTGTCTCCGGGACAGAGCGTCTGCCCAGACGTTTGCTACGCCTGGGAGATAAGATGCATGAAGATAAATGTCTAGTCTGTTGGCTAGAGTAAAAATCTCTTCCGACACGTTTAGCAACTTCCTTGACCTCGTTGACCCCTGTTTCTGAATACAGTGAACTGCGTTCAGATTGTCCATTCTGAAGGCCACCGACTTGCCCCGTAAAGCAGGGCCGTGAGCCTGAAGGAAAAACAAGGGGACTAGTAATTCTTTGACATTGATGTGGGAGGTTTCTAAGTGGGACCAAAGCCCCTGACCCTGGTGCCCCTGATTTGACTGAAATCCCCAACCTATTGTGCCTGACGCATCCGTGTCTACCCATACCGTTGGCGGAGGAGAGGTCCATGACATTATTGAGTGCAACGTTTCCTTCTTCGCCCAGACCGCTAGTAAGGAGTGGATTAATTTCGGGATGGGCCATAATTTTCCCGCCGGTAAGAGTGGGAAATATTTGTTGCCTTCCAATATTAAACGTTTTACTTTCAACCGGCCCAACATAACAGTTAGTTGAATCCAGTTGAGAGAGCCGACCAGAGACTCCCAGACCCTTCGCGTCGTAGTCAGACTGTGAAGAAACATGAACAGTTTCCTGCGAAACCTGTTGCGATTGTCCACACTCTGACTCAGAGTGAGAGAAGCCGTGTCCCAGACCAGCCCTATCCACTGAATTACTCGTGAGGGAACAAGGTTTGACTTTACCAGATTTACCTTGAACCCTAGAGTTTTGACATGATTTAAAATGATGTTGACATGTTTTATGCATAATTGTTCTGTCTCTGCCACCACCAGCCAGTCGTCTAGGTACCACAAGACTCTGATTCCTTGCTTTAACAACGGCATCAGGGCTTGCCGGACTAACTTCGTGAATAATCGAGGTGCCAGGTTCAAACCGAATGGCATCCGTTGAAAAACAAAATTTTGGTGCCTGATCCGTAAGGCCAGAAACCTTTGAATCTTTTGTTGACCGATACGTACCAATAGGCGTCTGTCAGGTCCAGGGAACACATCCAACCTCCCGGCGGAAGTGTTACCCTGATTTGGTGTGCTGTTAACATTCGGAAAGACTCGTTGTGAATGTGAAGGTTCAGATAAGACAGGTCTACGACCGGTCTCATCTGAACACTGTCCCTTTTGGGAACCAAAAATAGCTTGGACGTGAATACAGGGTAATTTGGGGGGACCGGGATGATGACATTCTTGGCAATCATTTCCTGGACCAGTGACTCCACCTCTAAAGAAACAAAATTCGCCGTTGTCGGCTGACGTAAGCGAGGTCGCCGGAGCCACTGCCAAGTGATGCCTTTGCGTGCCACCATCCGGGCCCAAGTGTTTAAAGGCCATGCTTGGTGACACGTTCGGAACGACCCAGTTAGCAGACAAGGGTTCGCCGGCTGTACTATCCTCGGATCCGCCGGCCTTAAGATTGGCACCGGGAGTGAGAGAGACTTTAGTTTTTTGATGGTGGAGTTGGTGGTGCTGGGCGCTTCGCCGGCTGGCTGGTGTTGGCCGAAGACGGTCCCTGACCTGGCTTATTATGGCCGCGTCCTCGCTGACCTGAAAACCTACTCTGTCGATGCCTGTACTGACCTTGAGGGGAAGGGAAGGACTTAGGTGGAAGAAAGGGCTTAGATCCCCCCGGCTGAGCCTTAGCGGCTGGCCTGGGCTTGGGGAAGTTAAAAGCAGGTTTCTTAGAAGGGGTGGGACTGTGTTTAAAAGCCTGCGCCATATTAAACACCGTACGCCACACGTCAGGGGACATTAAAGAGGGAGTAAGTACTGGTGACATGACCACCTGATTTGCAATGCGATCAGGCAGTTTGCGGACTAAAGACATTCTGAGGTCTTGCCTCGCTCGTACCGCCTCAAGCAAGGCGGTGCGGATGTCTCCTAGAGATTGGATTGACGACTGAAGAAGCAGTCGCCGGGACAATTCAACCGATCGTCTGGCATCCGCGTCTGCGATTGCCTGAGTGGACCGGAGCAAAGACTTTGCTGTCTGTTGAGACACTATGTAGTGGGAGAATAGGCGAAAAGCTTTCCCCCTTAGCCTAAATTCTCTGTCTAGGTGAGTTGGGGTAGGGGTAGTGAAAGGGTCTTTTAGCTCACAAAGATTAATTTTAGGGGCAGCTAAGAAAGCAAACAAAGCTGAAGGGACTCCGCCGGCAGAACACACTGGCATGGAGAACCAAGAATGAGTATCTTGAGTATCTGGTGGGAAGTTTTGGAAGTAAATGTGGTCGCAAAGTTTTGAGCCTCTGTCTCCCATTCCACCCAAGGTCCTGGACCCAACTGCCCCACCTTCAAGACTGGATTAGCTGCTTGGTCTGTGACGGTTTGTAAATCAAGTTCGGGAGTGAGAGCTGACAGAGTCTTAATATCATTAAACCCGTCCAGCTTAGACCAGTCTGAAAACAATTTTGAAGCTGAGGCAGGGGGTAAAGCTGGCTTAGAAGCAAAAACAAAATAGTCCTGGTGATAATAACTAGGTATAGCCTTTATATTAACGTCTAGTACATTTCCCAAAGTATCCAAGGCCCTTAATTTCTTAGATTTGTTGCCCTGGATGACCCACTCACGCGGTACTGGGAGTTCCCCTGACAAGGTAGGTTGGGCTAGCTCTGGTTTAGTGGGGGTCAAAAGGACCCATGACTCGTCTGGTCCGTAAAGCAAGGGCATAGCTACCTTTCTGAGAGGCGCCTTGTCTAGAGGGGGTGGATTAACATCCGTTATCACCCTTACATTCGAAGTGGTCAATGCCGACGTAGCAGGCCTAGTAACCACTGATGGTGACAGAGTGGGAGGGTGAGGGATCTGAGTTAAAGCAATAGAAGTCATCAGAGGCCGTACCGTAGAACTTGTCGTGGGAGCTCCCAAGTCCACTGTGGGAGTTTCCTGTTGTTGGCCAAAAAATTTAGATAAGGCATTACTAAGGAGCCCATCAATTTCCTGTGCAGTGACAAAATGACTTGATGATGTACTTACTGGTGAATCATTATTATCCTGTGCGGCGTCTAAGCCTGAACCCGACTCTTGCCCTTCCATATCCGAAATTATTGAAACCTCGTCTTTTTCCTCCTGATCCTCCTGAGAAGAACCCGCCGAAGCTGCTGGGGTACCTTGTTGCCAAGATAAGTCAGGAATAGAGGATGGGATCGCCGCGTCCCTGTGGACGTCAGCCACTGTGTGACTAGGTTGAGCTGGAAGTGGGTGGTCAGACCCCGGCCGAGAAAATCGCCAAACACCGAGGCCTTGGCCTACACTCTCTTGTGAGTCTGAAACACTCTCAATCACTGAACCCCCTGAACTCTCCAATTCCAGGGTTAAAATGTTAATGGGTAAATCATCTTTAGGTACCGGCACTGTACTGGGCTCTTGAGACCGAACACAAACTCTGTCTGGGGTAGAGGTACGATGAGAAGTACTAGAAACTGGCGAATGTAGGGAGGCCTTTCTACTATGGGAATCCTTTTTCGAAGATTTATGGCTGCGGTGTGACCGTGAACTACTCTTTGATCTGGAGGATTTATCGCCGTGACCACTGGTGGAACTTCCCGTCCTACTCTTCTTACTCGATGGTGAAGAGGCAAGACTAGGTGGCTGGTGTCTGAGAGGTGACCTAGACCGAGATCTCTCCCGAGACGAGGAGGCTACCGCCGGTGGTGTAGGCTCTCTTGGACGTTTCGGAGTAGCAGCAGAAGACACAGAACCCTGACCAGTCTCCGCCGGCTTATGACTAGTTACTCGGGAGGTACGTTTAGGGGGAGGGTGTTCAAACAGCAGCCTATCCCACAGAGGGACGTTGTCACATTGAAGTGATTTATGAGCTACAATTGTAGTATATGCTGACATCTGTTGCCTAATTTCTCTTAATGCGACCGCTGCGGTCTTATCATTGTCGCGGAGGACCTTGACACTTAATTGGGAGCAAAAGGAACAGTTGCGCATCACCCACAGACCCCTTGAACGGTCCAGACATTTAACACATTTGATGCAAAAAGTGTGCGCAAAAATAGGGATACCGGTACAGGCAGGGGTAATGCATAAAGCAAAGACTGGGGCTAAGGTAGCCATGACAGAGACTGGTGGGGAAAACTACTGCCGGGTCTGTATTGGTCCACCGGAGCCCAGCTCTGGAAAAAAAGAAAATTTCCAGGAATTAATGCTCATAAGGTTAACCCAACATGTTCGCACACAAGTGTTAATAACCCGCCGGGTAACGAGATGTAATGACACAACGATCACAGCTCGCTACGCGGAGGGGATCAGAATATCTAAACATACTGTACAGTCAGCCCCCCCAATACGCGAGAATAGGGGCGACAGGAGGCATCGCGTATTGGGAATCCGCGTATTGTGGACCTAACTTTAAATAGGAATAATTAGATATGGGTGACATCTCTCAATTATGGCCTATTTTCAAAAATTTTGGCCTTATTTTTGACATTTTTGGCTCTACAGTACAGTCTATATCTTATATATAATAAGAACAATGAATAAAAATATGAAACCTTACCTTAAAATTAGTAGTAGATAGGCTAGGACTAGGACTAGGACCGTAGGACTTCACGATTTTCTCCAACTTCTCCCTCCCTGACCAAATCGTACGAACAGTTTACTCTGACAAGCCTATTGCACAGTTTCCTTCTCCTTTTTTCTTGCGATCCAACACTTCCACCTTCATTTTGTGTGTTATCTTCTTATATTGGCGTGGCATGGCGAAAAAAGTGGCAGGCACTACAAACGTTTGGTCACTCCGCACGGCTATGAGCGCTTGAGCGGGACTGTGGGAGGGAGGGAGGGAGGGTAAGCGGGAGGGAAGGCAGGCGTATGCCCGTCTTCTTCTTTTTTCAGAGCTACTCCTGGGCCTCGCGAAACGTAGACGTGCTCGCGTATCAAGCGGGAATAGCGGATTTGGCCCCTTCTTAGCTCTCGATTCGTGTATTGTGGTACCACCTCGCGTAATTAATGTTTAATTAATTAATGTTATTTTCGAGGGGTCACTCGTGTATTAGGGTTTTCGCGAATTGTGGAATCGCGTATTGGGGGGGCTGACTGTATCTTAAAGAAAGTGAAGAATACCCTCTGACATAATATAAAGGACCAGAATGGCGTTTATAGTTTTACTGGAGGTGACTGTTTCAAAATTCAATTTTTCTGGAAAACAACCCCCCACAAAGACGCCGGCCCTTGAATTATTTAGCAGAATAACACAGGGCAGGCTGATACGAGATCTGATTTCTAACGAATTTTCACAAAAGATCGCCGTAAGTTTGAAGGCGGCGATACATAACCGTATCTCTCAATTAATAGGTTATCGTAATTTGAATTGTAAATTCCTTATTTCCTCCTCTCCGGAGCACCCGCCGGGTGTGCAACACGATGTTAACCCTAATTGAACCTTCGATTGCCGTAAGTGTAAAAAGGCGGTGATACATATAGTATACCTAAAATGGATCGGTTAACTAACTGAATGACCTAGTCGTTCATCCCACCCTACCAAGGTGCACCCGCCGGGTGAGATGTCAAAACGTTAACCCCATAAGTTCCTGTCCCCACTTCTTTGTAAAAGAACGCCGGGGAGGAAAGCCCTTAACAACAGCTAGGTTTTTCCTGTGGTTTGTAAAACCGGGTAGAAAAACCTCATAACATATGTCCGCATGAACAATGTTTTAGATGGGTACAACCATTCCGCCGGGATTTAAAAAGGGAGCCTGACAACAGGCACCAACACAGAGACGCAGTCCTGGAGAGCCACAGACACCTCATCGCCGGGGACACAAGCCTGTGTTGACACCACGCGTGGCCCAACACGGCTCTCGGCCGGGTTTTTTCATGGTGTAGCCGAGAAAAAACCCGCCGGAAAAAACCCCACCCCGAACAGACACCATCTGAACGTACACTGGACTCGAGAGAAAGCCAAGCACGACTAACCTAGGTCCACACAATAATCCGTGGAATTAGCCAATACACAACTAAACCAGGAAACAAACATAGTCCGAGGAATTAGCCAATACACAACTAAACCCGGATACACATGACACAGTAGGACATATTTATACAATAAAATAATAACACTAGTACATGTGGCAAAGCTACGAGCGGCTGGCTAGGCCTAAGTAGACGGCATCAGAAATGTTGAAATATAAACAAAAAACACTGAAAATATCACAACAGGAACCACCGCCAACACACCACTGTAACAAACACTTCCGGCAAAGGGAAGACTGACTCGGGACCCAGAAAAAACTTCACTAAGTAAAGAAAAATACGCTGGGAACGTCAGAAGCAACGCTTACCTCATCAGAAAGATAAAAGGCAGCCTAATTCACGCGTAATGAAAGCCGCCTGCATCACAAGCTAACTCAACTGTGAAAAGATCACAAGTCCACAACAGGACCACGAGGGTACATCCGAAATAGATGCCCTAAACACACGACCCAAAATACACTGCACTGCGGGCAACCAGCCCAGGACACTCCTGCTACGCATATCCTAACCTTACTCGATACATCCCGGAGTAAACAAATGAGAAAAAACTCACTAGGGACGCAACAAATGCGGAACCAGCGGAGCGTGGGGAGACACGTCCGGGCAGGCTGAGCGCAGAGCAGAGAAGGAGGAATGACGCCTGAATCAGCGTCTGGTCAAAGATCCACACAAGTACATCTACGATATGATGGAAAGCTTATTGGATAGTTATTCTTATTTTCTTTTTGTTTTTATTTTTTACGAAGTTTTTTCGTAGTGAGAACCCAATTCATAATGACTGAAGCCATGAGTGAGGTCGCGTGCGCTCATGATGAAGGCTCCTCAGTTTTTTAAATGCTCTGCGCGGTAGATTCAAACTACGGCGGATTAGTGTTTGAAGAGGATGCCTTATGTAATAGGCATGTTCGTCAATGATGGAGGGGCCACTAATAAATATAGTGTTTGGAAATAATTACAACCCTCGGCGAAACCGTTTTCCCCATTATACAACGATCTTAAGACACGCCGCCCGATAGTGGGGAGGGCTATGAAGTACAGGGAAAATGAGGGGTTAAATGCGTAAAACGGCGATAAAAACCTATTTTAGCAAAACTTGGCTCGGGTTTTAAGGTATTTCAAAGGCCTAAAACCCAATATTTCGAAAACCCGAGCCAAGTTTTGGCCAAAGCTGGCTCGGATTTTGAGTTTGTAGACAACAAAATGACAGTAACCTTATTTAGAAATTTGGCTCAGGTTTCCCGAAATTGCAAAGCCATAAAACCCGAATTTTGGAAAACCCGAGCCAAGTTTTGGCAAAACTTGGCTCGGATTTTGAGAATCGAAAAAGACTTAACTAAATGTCGGAAATCGGCTCATGATTTCCCTAATTGCAAAGCCATATAACCAGATTTATCGAAAACGTAGCACTTATTTAAATCATAAATATCCAGTAACATAGACCTAATAGGCTACATTGGATACAAGCCTAATCCACACCTAACGCCTACAATGTGTCCGTAGTACCTAGTACGCCTACGTGGGATACAACATGGCGGTTGGGCCGCCGCCCATTTAGTAGCCTACCGGTATTCGGCCGTATCTGTAAAGAATGCGAGTCACTTCGAGCGAATTCCTGATCGAGCGGATGCACAATCTAACCTAACTTAACCTAACCTAACTTAACCTAACCTAACTTAAATGCGCTTCCGCTCGAATATGAATTCGCTCGAAGTGTCCAGATACCTCTGTAAATACTACCGCAACTACGAATCTTGTTTCTGAGACCTAGTATATCGTGACGTGATGCGCAAAGCTGTGGAAATGAACACCTGTAGTTTCGACAGAGATGGGCAGGTGGAGTTAGTGTTGACTAAAAAGCTGGTGGACAGACCTCGGGAGACAGGTGAAAATGATGTGTGTACGAATCGGTGCCGTCTATAGGAAGGTATTGACAACCATGTTACGACAAAATTCCATTTTAGTACCATATATTTTTATTAGGTTTTGCCGAGGCTTAAAACAAATGTTCATATTATGTTTAGAGCATATAAAATCCATATTTGTTTTCAAATATTGCAAAATAATTGGTGACTAACTTATTTAGTTATACTAGGATCTTTAGCAATTAGGCCCATATACGGCTTCAAACTATCTCGATCAACCCTTTTATTAACTACCACATATCCTTTCTAAGCTGTATAAAATCGTCTACATATTTCTAGAATAAAATATAACATACGTCGACGGTACAGAAGGGGTTAATGGAGTAGGCCTATTGTTCACATTTCGGTGTAGGCAATATACTTTGGAGTGCTTTTGCATATCAGTGTAGCCTACTCTTAAATCATTGTATCCAACTATCCATAATGACTATGGCTGATATGGTGATAGCAAACAAGTTACATGTGTGTCTACAGACTCTACACGAGACACGTGTATACCATTGCAGCAACGGAAAGGAACTGTCAATAAACAGACGACAGATTCGGACAGAAGCATTTCCCCGCGATAGGGAGGAGCTATGCGCTACTGCCATCAAGTGCAGGGTTCCAGCCATAGACTACATATAACCTAGATATGAAAGCGTGACGTCACACGGTTAGTTTTCCGCGCGTCCTAGGGATTTGGTGGCAGCACTGTTGTACTGTACAACAACCAAAGCACCTCAGTGGCTTGTCCTTATTATAGATAGTCTGTGTGCCGCGCGCACCTGCCAGCTAGCTTGCTGCAGTGTTTCCAAAGTTAAGGGAATATCCGCAAAACGAGGGAGCAATAGATTAAAGAGGGAATGTATTTAAGATTAAGATTTCCCATGGAATGATTTCTGCTTCCATGGCCGAGGACCCTCGGAGAGTGCTGAACGCATTACCGAGGTAATCCTATCGGGCATGGAAGCATACATTCCATTCATTTTCTCTCAGACTAATGCTAAAAAAATCTTGGTTTACTCACGCCTGTTCTACTGCTGTCCGCAATAAGGAGGAAGCATTCAAACGGTACCGACGCCTTAAAACTCAAGACTCTCATTCTTCATATGTTTCTGCCCGGAATCAAGCCAAATCTGTTCTTCGACTTGCCAAACACTCTTTCATCAATAATAAATGCACTGAACTATCCAACTCTAGCTCTTCCCAAGCTTTCTGGCATCTAGCCAAAAACCTCTCCAACAATTTCTCTTCCTCGTCTTTCCCTCCCCTTTCCCACTCTGATGGCACAACCATCACTTCTTCCTCTGACAAAGCTAAACTCTTCGCTCAAACTTTTGCTAGAAACTCCACCTTGGATGATTCCGGTGCTATTCCTCCCTCTCCGCCCTCCTCTCTCTTACTTATGCCTAATATCCTAATCTCTTCTAAAGATGTACTTTCTACCCTCTCTGGGCTTAACACTAATAAGGCGTACGGTCCGGACGGTGTTCCTCCTGTTGTTCTCAAAAACTGTGCTTCCGTGCTGACTCCCTGCCTAGGCAAACTCTTTCGTCTCTGTCTATCCTCTAACGTCTTCCCTTCATGCTGGAAGTTTGCTCACATTCAACCTGTCCCAAAGAAGGGTGACCGCTCTCAACCCTCCAACTATCGTCCAATTGCTCTTATCTCTTGTCTTTCTAAAGTTTTTGAAACTATTCTTGCTTCCAAATTTCTTAAGCATTTCTCTTCTCATAATCTGCTCTCAGATCGCCAGTATGGCTTCCTTAACCTCTGAAGTGCGCATGGGGGTAATTGGAAACGTCCCCCTGTGCTGACGTATTTGAGGTGTTTCCGTCACTAAAATATTCATTGTGCCATTAATAGCATTAATACTTATCCATATGCGCCTATTATGGGTTGATTATAAAGGTATTAACCTGAAACAACAATAAAACGAGTGAAAACAGCGTTTGGATGGTCAAAATCGGAGATATAGCCCGCGAGTTGTATAATGTATGGGTGAGGCAAGCTGCTTTCCCGCCAATTTCCCCCAAGGCCACTGAGACACAGTCGATCGATACTCTCTCTCTCTCTCTCTTGCACTCGCTTGCCATCAGTGATGACAACACCCTGCTTGCAACTCGCTAATGTTAGCACGAAAATATACCTCAGAATAAGGGAATAACAGGGAAAATAGGTGATAACTGAAGGAGAGGAGGAAAGTGGGGAAGGAGGGGAGGTAGAGGACTGAGATTTTGCATGGCCCAGGGGCCAATTTTTTTTTTTTTTTTTTCCACTCACTCATAAGAGTCTCCCCGCAGTCCGCCGGGGGAACTCTTAAGAGTCTCCCCACAGTTCCCGGGTTAAGGGTCGCTCTACTGGTGATCTTCTTTCATATCTTACTAACTCTTGGTCATCCTCCTTTCGGGACTTCGGTGAGACTTTTTCTATTGCACTAGACATATCGAAAGCCTTCGATAGAGTCTGGCATAAATCTTTAATTTCTAAACTACCCTCCTTCGGTTTCTATCCCTCCATCTGTGCCTTTGTCTCTAATTTCCTTTCCGGCCGTTCCATAGCCGCGGTTGTGGACGGCCATTGTTCACTTCCTCACCCTATAAACTCCGGTGTTCCTCAGGGCTCTGTCCTATCTCCTATTCTCTTTCTAATTTTTATAAATGATCTCCTTAACTGTACCTTAATTCCCATCCATTCATACGCAGACGACTCAACCTTACACTACTCCATTAGTTTTTCAGAACGCCCCAGCCAGCAATCCCTCAACGACAAACGTAATGAAGCCATAGAACTCTTAAATTCTGATCTAAATACTATTTCCAATTGGGGCAGAGAAAACCTTGTTAACTTTAATGCTTCCAAAACCCAATTTCTCCATCTATCTACCCGTCAGGATCTCCCAGCAGACTATCCCTTATTCTTCAGCAATACAAAAATCAACCCTTCATCTTCTCTCAATATTCTTGGTGTCTCTTTTTCTTCTGCTCTCATTTGGAAGGACCATATTACCAGTCTTGCTAAGGCAGCCTCCCAGAAGCTGGGTGTGCTCAACCGCCTTAGGGGGTTCTTTTCCCCTGCACAGCTTCTTGCTCTGTACAGGGGCATAGTGCGCCCTTGTATTGAGTATTGTTCACATGTGTGGGGAGGTTCCTCTCACACCGCTCTCCTAGACAAAGTTGAAAGGAAGGCCTTTCGTATCATTAACTCCCGTCCACTCACCAACTCTCTGCAATCTCTCTCTCTCCGCCGCAATGTTGCATCTCTCTCGCTATTCTATCGCTACTATAATAATCAGTGTTCCTCAGAGCTATCCCAGTGCATACCACCTCCTTTACGTAGGGCACGTGGTACCCGTCTTGCAACTCAATCCCACCCCTACTCTGTGCAACTCTCCAACCCAAGAGTGAAACGTTACTCTCAAACTTTCTTCTACTCAACAGCTGAGCTCTGGAACTCTCTCCCAGAATCAGTCTTTCCCTCTTCCTATGACTTAAATTG
>JBAKBP010028401.1:0-28644 GCA_037953745.1 Lithodes maja
CTAAATCTAGAATAAATCCTTAAATATGGGGAACATTGAAAAATATATTCTAACAGCTCTTGTAGCTTATTTGATTCTCTACAAGAATTATTCCGATGTGTATTTCAAGTTTCTCCATATTTAGGGGTTTATTTCATATTTGGGGATTTTTGGTTATATTTTGGGGATAATTTATTATTGGAAGGAGCAAACATATGTAGAGTGGTTTCCATGTAATGTGTTTGTTTGTTCATGGTTTAATGGTGATATTTTTTGCAGGTGTGTGTCGACTGTTTGACGGCAGGATGGAACCATCTGCGAGGAAGAGAGCACGGATCGACGTATCATCCACTGCTCTGATGATGACAGCGATGCTCTGGTGTCACCACAGGATTTGGACTCCTGGAACACATTGCTCAGGGCTGCAGAAATCAGGCAGCATGATCCAGTCCTGGAAGCAGCCAAGGGCCTTGAAGAAGGAGGAATACCACACATACATTATCACCGTAAATGTCGTAGTCTCTTTACAATGAAGAAGTCACTGGATTCTATCCTTGCCAAGGGTGTCAAGATAGAATCAGCAAGCGTCGACCCCAGGAGGAGGGCATCAAGGGATGCCCCTAGTACTAGCAGGGTGTATGCCAAAGGATGTATCTTCTGCGAGAAGTCAAGCAAGTACATAAAAACAACAAAGACAAGGGAGCCACTCATACAGTGTGTTGAGCTACGAGCAGATGAGAAGATTCGCAGAGCAGCAATAAGGAAACTCAACCAGAGAATCCTTGGTTTAGTTAGCAGAGACCTTGTTGCTGCAGAGGGTCACTACCACAAGTCGTGCTACAAACTCTTCACAAAAGATGATTTCCCAGCGGCCGCCAGGTCGGGTGCAGGTGAAAATCAGGAAGAAAGCGAGGAAGCACGCTACGAAGAGGTTGAGACAGAAGCCCTCGAGGAACTCTGCTTGTATATAAGGACCAAATTATTCCCCAACCCAGAGGTACTGCCTATGACAAACCTCACATCTAGGCTTGAGAGATCCATGATGTCCCGTGGTATTATCCAACTGAAACCAGCGACAAAGAAACATGTTCGCCGAAAGATTGAAACCGAGTTTGGAGAATCACTACGCTTTGTCCCAGATGAGAAAGGAAAGCTTCTAATCTATCCACGCAGCCTCTCAATGGACGACCTTGCCTGGCAAGCACACAAAATGGCAAAAGACCTGCAAGAAGCAAGAGCAGCTAACTCTGAAGATGTCTTAACCAAAGCAGGAATGCAGCTGAGGAATGAGATCAATAAACAAGATGTGAGTCAGCCATGGCCTCCCGATACAGATCAGAATGTCATTCCTGCAGCAGTCACTCAATTCCTGCACACCCTGCTGACAGGAGAGTGTGAGTGTGAAACTCCCTCTGAAAGAGCTCAACGTCTTGCCACTTCCTTTGGCAGTGACTTGGTCTTTGCTGTTACCAGTGGCAAGACAAAACCACCCAAGCACGTACTGCTGACCAATGCTGTAAAGTCTTTGACAGGAAACACAGAACTGATCCGAACTCTGAATCGTCTTGGTCACTGTGTGTCTTACTCAATGTTTGAGGAGATCGATACGCCACTATACAGTTTCATGACACGATGACGAAGACGAAACTGAGAACGTTCACTAACATCAGAATGAAGCCACGCTCACAAGACCATGCCAAGGAGGCTATCTTAAAGGCTGACAGGAACCTATTTGGCCAGATGATCCTTGTTGCCGAGAACAGAAAGCTCAAAATGAGTGATGTCTTGGCTCATCCCCTTGGGCCTTTGCCTTGGGCACTTGCCAGCGGTGATGGGTCTCTCCGCAAGACCAACAAGGCTGCCCTAGCAAAGGAGTTAGAGAGGAATGTTTCTCCTGCAGAAGTGATACCCGAGCCCTCTGCTACCATAATTGATGGGATGAGCCTGGTCCACAAACTGAAGGGAAACGACAAAACTTTTTCACAGCTTGCAGGTACAGCACTGAGTCACGCTGTTCATGAAGGTGCTAAGAGCAGGCGCATTGATGTTGTGTTTGATATCTACAAGGAGACATCCATCAAGGATGCAGAACGAGCCAAAAGAAGTGCAGGCACAGGAATTCATTTCAAGAACATTCAACCTGGGCACAACATCCAGCAGTGGAGAAAGTTACTCGGTAGTTCCTCCAACAAGGCAAGTCTTATCAAGTTCTTGGTAGAAGAATGGAAGGCACCACAGCACAGGGAGAAGCTCAAGGACAAGGAGCTGTATGTCACATGTGAGCAGCGCTGCTTCAAGATCACCAAAGAGCAGTGGGAAGAGGCTCCTGAGCTTAAGTCAACTCAAGAAGAAGCAGACACACGCCTTCTTCTCCATGCACTTCATGCAGCAGAATCTGGGAACAAGTCTGTCATCATCACTGCAGAAGATACAGACGTCATGGTGTTTTGTCTTGGCATGTGCCACAAGATCCCATCCCATCTGTTCCAGAAGTGCGGGACGAAGAACCGGACAAGATTCCTGGATATCACCACACTGAGCCGCACACTGGGAGGCAGCGTGTGTGATTCATTGATTGGTATGCATGCCTTTACAGGCTGTGATACCGTCAGTGCATTCGCTGGCCGAGGGAAGATGACGACACTCAAGCAGGTGAAGATGGACAAGACATACCAGGATGCTTTTCACGAACTTGGACGCTCATGGGAAGTGTCTCCTGAACTCTTTGAGAAGCTACAGGAAATCACCTGCCACATGTACCTACCATCTACCCACACAACTAAGGTAAACAAGCTTCGGTACGAGCTGTTCTGTGCAAGACGTGGAGAGGTAGAGTCAAGTCAACTCCCTCCTTGTGAGGACTGCCTCTTCATGCATGCACTGCGTGCAAACTACCAGGCTGCGATCTGGAGGAGAAGTCTTCAGAGCCAGCCATTTGTTGCGAACCCAACAGACTGCGGTTGGATGACAGATGAGGACGGTAAGCTTGCCGTCAACTGGATGCGAGGCTCACCAGCACCAGATGCTGTTATGCAGCTACTGTCTTGCAAGTGTGTGCGGTCATGCGAACTCCCTAAGTGTACTTGCCTCAGCAATGGTCTAAAATGCACGGACAGCCTTGTAACTATACACACTATGTACAGGAAGGCTGGGGCTCAAGCTGAAACTGTAACTCCGCCAACAAAACCAACAAACCCATTCTCAAATTTGAACTTCTTCAGTGAAGCAATTGACTGGGTAAATCTCCAAACTTCCCTCTCCCAGACAAATTGGGACCTGATCCTCCATGACAAGGATCCAAATGCCATGCTTGACACCATCCTCAGCACCCTACTGAAGTTGTGCCAGCATCACATTCCCCAAAGGAGGAAACCTTCCAACGCTCGGCACCTCAAAATCCCGAGGGACCGAAAAATCCTAATGCAGAAAAGATCATCACTCAACAAACAGCTCAATAACACCCAAAACAAAACGAGGAAGCTTGCACTATCTACCAAGATTGCAAGCATAGAAACTCAAATTAAAGCATCCCATGAGCGTCAAAAGCAAAGAGAGGAAGATCGTGCAGTACTGAACATCAAGCGGAACCCCAAATTCTTTTACAGTTACTGCAGGCGCTTCTCAAAAATTAAGACGCAAGTGGGGCCATTAAGAACAGAAGATGGTGAAGCTGTAAACGACCCCAAAGATGTATGTCGGATCCTGCGAACACAGTACGAGAATGTCTTCAGCACACCACGGCCAGCAACTGCAATCCAGGACCCCAAAGCTTTCTTCACGGAAGACACTCCACAACCGACTCGACTAAGTGATATTGAACTGACTGAGGCAGACCTACGAAAAGCCATCAAAGAACTGAGAACGAATGCAGCTGCTGGTCCTGACGGAGTACCAGCCATACTGCTGATTAAATGCTGTGATGCCCTGATTCCTCCTATCTGCAAGCTTTGGAGACACTCAATGGACACAGGCACAATTCCATCCTCACTAAAACAGGCCATCATTACTCCAGTCTACAAGGGTGGTGAAAAGAGCCTGGCGAAGAACTATCGACCGGTAGCTCTAACATCCCACCTCATCAAGATATTTGAAAAAGTCCTGAGGAACAAGCTTGTCAACTTCCTGGAAGAAAATGGCCTTATGAACTCCAGCCAGCATGGCTTCCGGAAAGGCAGATCATGCCTTTCGAAGCTCCTGGCACATCATGACTGGCTACTCCACAGGCTTGCAGAAGGAGAAAATGTGGATGTCGTGTTTCTAGACTTTGCTAAAGCATTCGACAAGGTGGATCACGGCATCCTCCTTCACAAGATTAAGAAACTCGGCATCCAAGGCAAAATAGGTGTGTGGCTGCACAGTTTCCTCTCCGCAAGAACGCAGACTGTTGCTGTTAAGGGCCACACATCTGAAAAGTCCCACGTCATTAGTGGAGTACCCCAGGGATCAGTATTAGGACCTCTGCTCTTCCTTATACTGATAGGGGACATTGATGATGGAGTTGGTCAATCGGTTATCTCTTCCTTTGCTGACGATACGAACATAAGTCGTGTCGTCAGAAATGAAGAGGATATTCATAATCTCCAGGATGACCTCGACAAAATTTACAAATGGGCAGACGAAAACAACATGACCTTCAACGAAGAAAAGTTTGAAGCGTTACGATGTGGCCCGAAACAAACCCTCAAGGACACCACCAAACTACTCACTGCAGGCGGCCACGACATCACCCCCAAGCCACATGTGAGATGCCTAGGTGTGCAATTGTCCGACGATGCCACATTTCAACACCACATTTCTGCAGCTGTCAAGAAAGCCAAGGGAATGGCCGGATGGATCCTACGGACGTTCAACTCCAGGGAACAAGAAACAATGCTAACTCTCTGGAGGTCTATGGTACAACCCTTCCTTGACTACTGTAGTCAACTATGGTCGCCACACAAAAAGGGGTACATACGAGATCTTGAGTCCGTCCAGAGGTCCTTCACTAGAAACATTCGGGGGATGAAGGACCTTAGCTACTGGGACCGGCTCAAGAAGCTAGGGCTGTACTCTCAGCAGAGAAGGCGAGACAGGTACTGCGCAATCTATGTGTGGAAAATCCTGGAGAAGCTGGTTCCAGATCCAACTGGTAATGAACTCCAGGAAAAACAAAATGGTCGGACTGGAAGGAAGTGTGAGAGGAGATCCCTCCCAACACAGGCACCAGAACGAGTGAGATCCCTCCTCGCGTCCAGCCTAGGCCACAATGGACCAAAAAATTTCAACTCGCTGCCCAAGGAAGTGCGAGACATAGTAGGTTGCCCGGTAGACAGGTTCAAAGGGTTATTAGACAAGTTTCTAAAGACCCTCCCAGATGAACCACCAGTGTCTGGATACACTGCTAACTGCCGGGCGGCCTCAAACTCTATACCGGACCAGACGGACCTCCTTCGAAGGGATGCACGGGACGGACGCAGCGGTGGCGGACCACGACTGTGAGGACGGGACCTCTAGACGACTTCAAGTAAGATTCAAGTAAGTAAGATGTGCAGGTTACAGACATGTCAGAACACGGCTATTGAAGAAGAGCCGGTGGCACAACAGTCAGATTCCGAGTCTGATGTAGATGATATTTAGGAGTAGTAATTTGCCATAATAGTATGTACAAGCCCATGGCATGCTTAGTGTGTATTTACAGGACTTGTATTAAATGTGACAATTACTATATGCATTTTGTTGACATTTAGGCATTCCTGTCCCCAAATTTGACATTTTAAAAAATTTCGGAATTTTCGGTAGGGTATGTCTATTCAAGAAGTGATAACGACCATTAAGCTACCAATGTGCAAGGGCTATCATATCAAAACATAAACTAGAGACATGTAGCAAGCTAAAAACACCTAAGAGAATTAGTCACCCCGGGTGGTACCGATATCCCAAAATTCGGGTCTTGGCTCATGGACTATATGACTAAAGCCGGTATCACACGAGCGCTTTTTCCCTCAATATTTATCCTCAACACTGGTCTGGCAGCTAATGAGGTCAACATTTAAAATATTTCCCCAGTTACCTACATTTATCTACTATCAGTCTAGTTTCCGATACCAGTGCACAATACTCCATAAATGATGCCAGACAAATGTTGATAATCGAATGTTGACTGTAAAAGCTCTCGTGTGATACCGGCTTAAATGTGACGCGGCCTTTAGTTCACGATAGCCGCTACCCACCTACCATGTTGTGAATATACAGTTAACTTGGAATACAAATGTCCTCCCTCTCTCTATTATTGCTTCATGTTTCCACCATTGTGATTCAGCACGTGGTATGCCCCCTATATTATCATACCATTTGAATATAATGCCTTGTCTGCCACGGTATAACAATTGTTGTGGCTCCGGAACCTCTACTGTATGTTGTAATACACACACACACACACACACACACACACACACACTCTCTATCTCTGTCACACACTCACACTCATATACTCTCTCTTTCTTTCTTTCTCTCTCTCTCTCTCTCTCTCTCTCTCTCTCTCTCTCTCTCTCTCTCACTTAGGCTTAGGAAGGACGTCTACCCATTAAAAGGCTACGTCATCGTGAAATTGAAATATCGCTCATCATCATCTCCATTATACTCTGAATGTGCATATTTACTGGAAGTGTATATTTTTGGGGGTTTAATGTTTTTTATAAATTTTCTATATACAGTATATATTAGTGATGCTTTGGTTATCTCAATGGTGAATATAAACAACTAATATAAACAACTAATATAAACTAATAACAACTAATATAAACTCTATCTATCTATCTATATGCTCAGGCCCAATCCCCATGTTGGGGGTAGCCGACTCAAGACAGAGCAAGAACAGGGAAAACACAAAAACAACATAAAACAAAAAATAAACACAGATAAAAAACACAAACTCACACACATCCAGGTCACCCAGCAGAAGACCCAGAGACCAGGGTTACCAAGGTCGCTCCAGCACTCCCCCGGCCCCTGACCACCCGGAGAGGTTCCGATCTCGGCAGGCAGACATGCAGCGGAGCCAAAGCCACAAGCCCTCCCACCACACTTCCAGGCACACCCTTCATATTAATCGTCCCCCCGGGGCAGGCGCCTGATGGACTATTACCTAGTCGAACTTGCGCCCGACCCCTTACTCCAAATGACCATGTGTTCACTCAACTATTCACAAGCATTCTCCATTCACTCCTGTCCACCACCACTTCCCCTGCCTGATCTATAGTCATTCCTCTATCATCCAAAGCCTTTCTTACACAGTCTCTCCATCTCAATGGGGGTCTTCCTGCCCTTCTATCTCCCCTTGTACCTGACTCACATATTCTCTTTGTAAGCCTTTCATCTCCCATTCGTTCAACATGACCATACCAGCTCAGCACCCTTCTGTCCACTCTGGCTGACAAATGTTCCTGCTGCCCCACTCTCCTACGTATCTCTTCATTCCTCAATCTGTCTCTACGAGTAACTCCACACATACTCCTCAAGCAGCTCATCTCCATCACATCCAGCCCTCTTTTCTCCTTTTTCTTCAGAGCCCATGTTTCAGCCCCATACATCACTGTTGGCACAACAATTCCTTGATACAGTGCACTTTTTACTTTCACTCCGAGATTTCTCGTCTTCCACATACTTCCCATTGCTCCGAAAACCTTCCTTCCTTCACACACTCTCTGTTTTACCTCCACTTCCATACCTCCACTCCTGCTTATCGTTCCTCATAGATATTTAAAACACTCTACTTGTTCCAATATTTCCCCATCCAGCCTCACATCTAGATTCACCCTATGCTCTCCCCTATTACACACCATTACTTTACTTTTATTGACGTTCACCTTCAGTTTCCTCCTTCCACAAACCACACCAAACTCTTTGACTACCCGCTGCAGTTTCTCATCAGAATCTGCCACCAATGCTGTGTCATCAGCGAACAGCAACTGATTCAACTCCCAATCTCTCTAATATAAACAACTAATATAAACTAATAACAACTAATATAAACAACTAATATAAACTAATAACAACTAATATAAACAACTAATAACAACTAATATAAACAACTAATATAAACTAATAACAACTAATATAAACAACTAATATAAACAACTAATATAAACTAATAACAACTAATATAAACAACTAATATAAACAACTAATATAAACAACTAATAACAACAACTAATAACAACTAATATAAACAACTAATATAAACAACTATAAACAACTAATATAAACAACTAATAACAACTAATATAAACTAATATAAACAATTAATATAAACAATTAATATAAACAACTAATAACAACTAATAACAACTAATATAAACAAATAATATAAACAACTAATAACAACTAATATAAACTAATAACAACTAATATAAACAACTAATAACAACTAATATAAACTAATAACAACTAATATAAACTAATATAAACAACTAATATAAACAACTAATATAAACAACTAATATAAACTAATAACTAATATAAACAACTAATATAAACAACTAATATAAACTAATAACTAATATAAACAACTAATATAAACAACTAATAACAACTAATAACTAATATAAACAACTAATAACAACTAATATAAACTAATAACTAATATAAACAACTAATATAAACAACTAATATAAACAACTAATAACAACTAATATAAACAACTAATATAAACTAATAACTAATATAAACAACTAATATAAACAACTAATATACACTAATAACTAATATAAACAACTAATAACAACTAATATAAACAACTAATATAAACAACTAATAACAACTAATATAAACTAATAACAACTAATATAAACAACTAATATAAACTAATAACAACTAATATAAACAACTAATAACTAATATAAACAACTAATAACAACTAATATAAACTAATAACAACTAATATAAACAACTAATATAAACAACTAATATAAACTAATAACTAATATAAACAACTAATATAAACAACTAATAACAACTAATATAAACTAATAACAACTAATATAAACAACTAATATAAACTAATAACAACTAATATAAACAACTAATATAAACAACTAATATAAACTAATAACAACTAATATAAACAACTAATAACAACTAATATAAACAACTAATAACAACTAATAACAACTAATATAAACAACTAATATAAACTAATAACAACTAATATAAACAACTAATAACAACTAATATAAACAACTAATATAAACTAATAACAACTAATATAAACAACTAATAACAACTAATATAAACAACTAATATAAACTAATAACAACTAATATAAACAACTAATAACAACTAATAACAACTAATATAAACAACTAATATAAACAACTAATAACAACTAATAACAACTAATATAAACAAATAATATAAACAACTAATATAAACAACTAATAACAACTAATATAAACAACTAATATAAACAACTAATAACAACTAATATAAACAACTAATAACAACTAATAACAACTAATATAAACAACTAATATAAACAACTAATATAAACTAATAACAACTAATATAAACAACTAATAACAACTAATATAAAGCTAATATAAACAACTAATAACAACTAATATAAACAACTAATATAAACTAATAATATAAACTAATAACAACTAATATAAACAACTAATATAAACTAATAACAACTAATATAAACAACTAATATAAACAACTAATATAAACAACTAATAACAACTAATATAAACAACTAATATAAACTAATAACAACTAATATAAACAACTAATATAAACAACTAATATAAACAACTAATATAAACAACTAATAACAACTAATATAAACAACTAATAACTAATATAAACAACTAATATAAACTAATAACAACTAATATAAACAACTAATATAAACAACTAATAACAACTAATATAAACAACTAATATAAACAACTAATATAAACTAATAACAACTAATATAAACAACTAATATAAACTAATATAAACTAATAAAAACTGTGCTTCCGTGCTGACTCCCTGCCTAGGCAAACTCTTTCGTCTCTGTCTATCCTCTAACGTCTTCCCTTCATGCTGGAAGTTTGCTCACATTCAACCTGTCCCAAAGAAGGGTGACCGCTCTCAACCCTCCAACTATCGTCCAATTGCTCTTATCTCTTGTCTTTCTAAAGTTTTTGAAACTATTCTTGCTTCCAAATTTCTTAAGCATTTCTCTTCTCATAATCTGCTCTCAGATCGCCAGTATGGCTTCCTTAAGGGTCGCTCTACTGGTGATCTTCTTTCATATCTTACTAACTCTTGGTCATCCTCCTTTCGGGACTTCGGTGAGACTTTTTCTATTGCACTAGACATATCGAAAGCCTTCGATAGAGTCTGGCATAAATCTTTTAATTTCTAAGAATAGGACATAGGACAAGCCCTGAGGAACACCGGAATTTATAGGGTGAGGAAGTGTAACAATAGGCCGTTCCATAGCTGCGGTTGTGGACGGCCATTGTTCACTTCCTCACCCTATAAACTCCGGTGTTCCTCAGGGCTCTGTCCTATCTCCTATTCTCTTTCTAATTTTTATAAATGATCTCCTTAACTGTACCTTAATTCCCATCCATTCATACGCAGACACCCAACCTTACACTACTCATTAGTTTTTCAGAACGCCCAGCCAGCAATCCCTCAACGACAAACGTAATGAAGCCATAGAACTCTTAAATTCTGATCTAAATACTATTCCAATTGGGCCAGAGAAAACCTTGTTAACTTTAATGCTTCCAAAACCCAATTTCTCCATCTATCTACCCGTCAGGATCTCCCAGCGGACTATCCCTTATTCTTCAACAATACAAAAATCAACCCTTCATCTTCTCTCAATATTCTTGGTGTCTCTTTTCTTCTGCTCTCATTTGGAAGGACCATATTACCAGTCTTGCTAAGGCAGCCTCCCAGAAGCTGGGTGTGCTCAACCGCCTTAGGGGGTTCTTTTCCCCTGCACAGCTTCTTGCTCTGTACAGGGGCATAGTGCGCCTTGTATTGAGTATTGTTCACATGTGTGGGGAGGTTCCTCTCACACCGCTCTCCTAGACAAAGTTGAAAGGAAGGCCTTTCGTATCATTAACTCCCGTCCACTCACCAACTCTCTGCAATCTCTCTGTCTCCGCCGCAATGTTGCATCTCTCTCTCTATTCTATCGCTACTATAATAATCAGTGTTCCTCAGAGCTATCCCAGTGCATACACCTCCTTTACGTAGGGCACGTGGTACCCGTCTTGCAACTCAATCCCACCCCTACTCTGTGCAACTCTCCAACCCAAGAGTGAAACGTTACTCTCAAACTTTCTTCTACTCAACATCTGAGCTCTGGAACTCTCTCCCAGAATCAGTCTTTCCCTCTTCCTATGACTTAAATTGCTTCAAACTCCGTGTGTCCAGGCATTTTGGCTCGAACGTCCCTTGATTTTGGCCGTGTCACTCTTTCAACTATGGGGGAGGCACTCGCTATAGGCAGTTATGCCTTTTGCCTCCCTCAATCACATAGAAAAAAAAAAGACAGAAAAAAATAAAAAAAAATAAAAAAAAAAACAACAACTAATAACAACTAATATAAACAACTAATAACAACTAATATAAACAACTAATATAAACTAATATAAACTAATAACTAATATAAACAACTAATAACAACTAATATAAACAACTAATATAAACTAATAACAACTAATATAAACAACTAATCACGACGATTGAACACGACATTATCTCTGAAATGCATGAACGGAATTAAAGGAAATTTGGTGTTTGCATTGAGTGGGTCCCAACACATTATTACCCCTTGGTTTGCCGGCATGGAGAAGGTATGTGCTCTGCTGAACAATCGTTACTGATGGGTTACCTCTTGTGTAGAAGGTTAAATATATGGAAACAAATCTTAGGGTTGCACCGATAAGCAATTTGGCCGATTACCGATTAATCGGTTAACGATAATCGGTATCGGCCGATTAATCGGTGCCGATTATTTAAATTGTAAACAATATCAATCTTTATTAATTAGCCTACTGGACACTGGTAGGCTTACAGCAATATTAAAAACATAATGTAACCATGTCTAGTTTTAACCGGACTATCACCTCTTTTATGAATTCTGAAGAGTTAGCTTTAATAATTTGTTCATTTTTTTGCATCTTAAAATTACTCGATACCAGTACATTGAGGATAGGCCTATCTCAATTATTTTTTTAAGATTAAGGTCTGAAATTCTTTGGTTAATCTAAAATTACATGTGAAGAATACCTTTAGAATGTCCATTTTCAGAAGAACTTACTTGAAATAAATACTGAGGAGATATATTAATTTTTTTACTAACATCAGCATCCTGAAATTTACATTATTAATATTGTTTTACACATGTTATCATTAGGAGAAATCAAGGTACTAATCGGCCCCGATTAATCGGCCAAAAAGCCGATACCGATTAATCGGCAAAGTGGCCGATTAGGCCGGTTACCGATTGTTACCGATTAATCGGTGCAACCCTAAAAACAATTGAGGAACAAGATTCATGGCCAACGTATGTGTGTGTGTGTGTGTATGTGTGTATGTTTATTTGTATTATATTATTATTATTATTATTATTATTATTTTGCATTATTATTATTATTTATTTTGTGACGGTGTTCGACCTTGATATGTTGTCTGTATCAGTTTCCCCTGGAGCATTGTCCTGTCTGGCGTATCTCTAGGTCTTGTCATGTCAAGGGCACCACCACCACCACCACCTGTCATGTCAATGTTGTCAGGGTGTGACTGTTGCTAGGTTGTTGTTGTTGTTGCTGTTCCCCAGGCTGTCTGGCCGAGCAGCCCCAAGGTCCCGAGCAAGGCCAAGGCCACAACCGAGCGCCCCCACAGGTCCCTCCCCAGCTTACCACTAATAATGCCCAGGTGACCGAAGCCACTGAAAGGCGGGGAGCTGAGGAGGGTGCGGAAACGCCCGGGAAACAAAAGCCCCACCCAAGGCCCTGTGCCCCTCAGCAATTATAAAGGAAAAGTTGAGGGGCAAAGGAAAAATGTGACGCTTTGGCTCCCAATCTGCCAGGGTTGGCAGCAGGGAGGTCAATCCACGGAAAAGACGCCGTCACTTGAGATCTAGAAAATATATAAGTAAAAGGAACAGTCAGAGTAAGCTATGGGTATGGCAGAGAACGCTCAACTCTCATTCTGATAGACCAGCCCATCACCAGTTGCTAGGTTAGTGTGTGTGTGTGTGTGTGTGTGTGTGTGTGTGTGTGTGTGTGTGTGTGTGTGTGGGGTTATGTGTGTGTGTGTGTGTGTGTGTGTGTGTGTGTGTGTGTGTGTGTGTGTGTGTTACAAGTAAGTCAAATCTCTTGAACATTAACCTCTATAGCTCACAAACGACAAACGTAATCGACCTGATATCCCTACCGTTTGGAAGGGTCCACCAGGGAATAAGGGTGAAAATGTACAGCCCATTTCCTCTAGCCCTTTTTGAATTACAGAGGTTAAGCTTCACGGTTTCTGACCTACCTACTTGAAATAGGGTATATATAGAACATTTTCTGGCTTTTTTTCGATGAGCAAGTTTATCCTCATATTATTTTGAGGCTCTTTCTCATTGGATTCATTAAGGGGGGTCTCCTGCTTTTTCTCTCTTTCTCAGGGTTGTATTCATTCGGCCCCATTCAGCCTACTGTTTTAAGACTGTTATCCCCATCCAGGTGTCGATTTTGTCCTGGCGAGCGATAGCGAGCCAGCATTGTATGAAGAAATCCGGCTTCGCCGGAGACATTTTTCTATCGAAAAATGTGCAAATTTAGCCTACTGTCAAAAACATTTAAACATTTAATGCTGGCTCCCTACCGCTCGCCAGGAACAAATCGACACCTGGATGGGGATAAAAGTCTTAAACAGTAGGCTGAATGGGGCAGAATGGATACAAGCCGAGAGAGAGAGAGAGAGAGAGAGAGAGAGAGAGAGAGAGAGAGAGAGAGAGAGGATCGAAGGAAAATCATGTCAGGTCGTTTAATTCGTACGGAACTTACATTTCGAAGGTGCCAGACTACTAGTGCTCGTACACAAATGGGCTTGTTGCTTGGTCTGTATAACAAATGGGCTTGTTGCTTGGTCTGTATAACAAATGGGCTTGTTGCTTGGTCTGTATAACAAATGGGCTTGTTGCTTGGTCTGTATAACAAATGGGCTTGTTGCTTGTCTGTATAACAATGGGCTTGTTGCTTGCCTGTATAACAAATGGGCTTGTTGCTTGGTCTGTATAACAAATGGGCTTGTTGCTTGGTCTGTATAACAAATGGGCTTGTTTCTTGGTCTGTATAACAAATAAAAACGAACAAATAATAAAATAGAGTAAAATAAAAAATAAATAAAAATAGGAAAAGTGGGGATTGGGCCTGAGCATATACATCCCTCCCTCCTCCCTCCCTCCCTCCCTCCTTCCCTCCCTCCCTCCCTCCCTCTGCACGGACATTAGTTCCAGGTCAGTAATTCCCTTTCCAATGTTCCCTTACCCACTCTAACCACTGTTTGGACACTTGATCCTCAGTGTTTTGGAGGACAAGCAACCTAGAAAGGTCACTAGATCTGTAGTTGCTTGATTTCCTTTGTACTCCTTTGTACTCCCTCCCTCCCTCCCTCCATCCATCCATCCATCCATCCACATTATTTTTTTTAGTTTCCTCGCTAGACCTTCAAGCTTAAGGGGAGATTTCCACTTGCGGGATTTTTTTCTGGACCCCTTTATCCCTTATGTTAGCCCCATTGCTTTTGAGATTTTAAGACGTTTGCCCTAGTAGTTTGGATATTTTAAGACATTTAGCCCCATTTATGTCAATTTTAAAACCTTCGTGCCATTAAGGTGTCGATTTTTCCTGGCGAGCGATAGCGAGCTTGTAATTTAAGAGCAACCGGCCTCCGGCCGGGAAATTTTTCTACCGAAAAATGTACAAATTTATCTTGAAAGGGGGTCTAGGGGGTGTAATTTTAAGATTGATGAAAACGTAGGGAACAAACTAAATACCTCCCTTAAGCACTCCTTAGACCCCCTTTCAACATAAATGTGTACATTTGTCGGTAGTCCTTAAAACAAAAATACAGACTCGCTATCGCTCGCCCAGAAAAAACCGACACCTAAATGGCACGAAATGTCTTAATATTGACAACGAAATGAGGCGAAAGGTCTCAATTGGCAAATCGTCAAACTAACGGAAAGATGTTAAAATTTCCAAACACATATGCTAAACATGAGGGAGAAGGGGTGCAGAAAAAGCAACTTCTCCCCCCCCCCCCCCCCACTTAAGGGGAGATCTCCACTTGAGGGATTTTTTTCTTGACCCCTTTCTCCCTCATGTTTAGCCCCATTGCTTTTGATATTATAAAACGTTTGCCCCATTAGTTTAGCGATTTTAAGAACTTTCACCCCATATTAAGACCTTTCGTGCAATTCAGGTGTCGATTTTATCCTGGCGAGCGATAGCGAGCCTGTAATTAAGAGGAACCGGCCTTTGGCCGGGACATTTTTCTACCGAAAATGTACAAATTTATCTTGAAAGGGACTCAAGCGGGTGTAATTTTAAGCTTGATGGAGGTCTAGGAACACACTAAATACCTCCCCTTAAAAGGTATCACATGAGATAATTTCTTCAATTTTCGATGGTAATAATTTTCCGGCAACATTTTTGGGATCATTTGCAATGGTATCGGAAACTATAATCGGATGTTTTTTTTTTTAAGATTGATGGTCTAAGGAGGTTACTATAGCATCTATATCTATCTATCTATCTATCTATCTATTTATCTATCTATCTATCTATCTGCTCAGGCCCATTCCCCATTTTTTTCGATTTTTTTATTTTTTTTGTTTAAGTACATAAATAGATAATTAGACTCAAAACTAAACACAAGGTTAAGGGAAGGTTTCCAGTTTGTTTCCTACTCCTCCAGCAATCTTAAAATTTCACCCCCTTGACCCCCTTTCAAGATAAATGTGTACATTTTTCGGTAGAAAAATGTACCGGCCGAAGGCCGATTACTCTTAAATTACAGGCTCGCTATCGCTCGCCAGGATAAAATCGACACCTAAATGGCACGAAAGGTCTTAAAATTGACAGAATGGGGCGGATATTCTTAAAAATCACCAAACTAATGGGGAAAACGTCTTAAAATCTCAAAAGCATTGGGGCTAGACATGAGGGAGAAAGGGGTCAAGTAAAAAGTCCCTCAAGTGGAAATCTCCCCTTACACTGTTTATCTAAGGGGGAGGTATTGTGTGTGTGTGTGTGTGTGTGTGTGTGTGTGTGTGTGTGTGTGTGTGTGTATGGAACCCTCCCCCCCCCCTCCGGTGGGTCAAGCACCTGGTGACGTCACACAGAAGCACCAGGTGTTGCCGGGTTTACTTCCGGAACATTAACCCTCTCACATCCTTATGACGCAGAGGTTGCCAGATTAGCAATAAGAAATAGATTACTCTCACTCTTATAATTACCTCTCCAAAATTAGTTCTCTGCCCACAGCTAACTCAAAGACAACTGCAGAGGTTGAAGTAAATAAACTAAAGGTTTATAGATACCCCGGACGGTAACAAAGGCTTTAAAGTATCCCTAATAGGCTCAAAAATTGTGTCAGGACGTGAGAGGGTTAAGACCACAGCTGTTATTTTACCTGCCTGCCTGCCTGCCTTTAGCTAGCGGGACATACGGAATTGGATATACTGACCACACACACCTTACGAGCCAAGCGAAGTGGTACATGGATTTACATTGATATACTGACCACACACACTTTACGAGCCAAGCGAGGTGGTACATGGATTTAGTAATAAGATTTACATAGATAAACTGACCACACACACCTTACGAGCCAAGCGAGGTGGTACATGGATTTAGTAATAAGATTTACATAGATAAACTGACCACACACACCTTACGAGCCAAGCGAGGTGGTACATGGATTTAGTAATAAGATTTACATTGATAAACTGACCACACACACCTTACGAGCCAAGCGAGGTGGTACATGGATTTAGTAATAAGATTTACATAGATACACTGACCACACACACCTTACGAGCCAAGTGAGGTGGTCAGGAATTATTTTCTATAGTAAAGATATAAAAGACTGCTGTTTACCTCTTTAGCTGGTCAGGCCGTTGTAGCGGGACATACGGATTTACATGGATTTACATAGTTACACTGACCACACACACCTTACGAGCCAAGCGAGGTGATCACGTTTTTTTTTTTAAGATATAACAATGCCGTATATAAACTGGTGAAGGAAAAGGATAGCAAAGCAGAGAGAGAGAGAGAGAGAGAGAGAGAGAGAGAGAGAGAGAGAGAGAGAGAGAGATTTACAAGAAATATATGGTTTACAAAAAGCATGAGGGAGAAGAGGTTCCAGTAAAGCCAACCATCCCTCCTTAAAGGGGGATGGTTCACTTTTTGGGCGATTTTTGCCTGTATTCATTATTTTTCTAGTTTCCTCCCTAGACCTCCATAAAAAAACAAAAACAAAACAAAAACACAAAAAACAGAAATAGGAAAAGTGGGGATTGGGCCTGAGTATATACATACATACATACATACATTAGATCCCCCTTCTAGATTAATTTGTACATGTACCGGCCAAAGGCCGGTTCTTCCAACATTACAGGCTCACTATCGTTCGCCGGGGAAAAAATCGACACCTAAATAGCACGAAAGGCCTAAATATTGACGACGAAATGGGGCGAAAGGTCTTAAAATTGACTAACTAATGGGGCAAACTTCTTAATATCTGAAAACTAATGGGGCTAAACATGAGGGAGAAGAGGGTCCATAAAAGCCAACCATCCCCCCTTAACTTATATTGTGAAGGGAGGACGCCTTTTTTATTAACGCACAGATTTTCGATGGGTTTTTTATTAACGCACAGATTTTCGTATGGTTTTTTTATTAACGCACAGATTTTCGTATGGGTTTTTTATTAACCACAGATTTTCCTATGTTTTTTTTTTTTATTAACGCACAGATTTTCGTATGTTTTTTTTTATTAACGCACAGATTTTCGTATGTTTTTTTTTTATTAACGCACAGATTTTCGTATGGGTTTTTTATTAACACAGATTTTCGTATGTTTTTTTTATTAACGCACAGATTTTCGATGTTTTTTTTATTAACGCACAGATTTTTGTATGTTTTTTTTTATTAACGCACAGATTTGCGTATGTTTTTTTTTTATTAACGCACAGATTTTCGTATGGGTTTTTTATTAACGCACAGATTTTCGTATGGGTTTTTTATTAACTCACAGATTTTCGTATGGTTTTTTTATTAACGCACAGATTTTCGTATGTTTTTTTTATTAACGCACAGATTTTTGTATGGGTTTTTTATTAACGCACAGATTTTCGTATGTTTTTTTTTTATTAACGCACAGATTTTCGTATGTTTTTTTTTTTGATTAACGCACAGATTTTCGTATTTTTGTTTTATTAACGCACAGATTTTCGTATGGGTTTTTGGCTTTCCTTCCTTCCTTCCTTCCTTCCTGCCTTCCCTTACCGTGCGTTATGGGGCCAGTGGTCGGTGTTTTTGGTCTATTCATTCATTTATTCATATCATTTATTAATATAACATCTTTCTTAATATCAATAACCCCCTAACATTAACTAATTGCTTAAGGGGGTTAGGGTTTATTTTTCGGTATGTTTAGGTTTCCTCGCTAGAAAGGTCTGGCACGAAAGGTCTTTATATTGACAAAGAAATGGGGGTGAAAGGTCCTAAAAATCTCCAAACTAACGGGCCCCGAACGTCTTTTAATCTGAAAACTAATGTGGCTAAACATGCGGGAGAAGGGGGGGCCAGAAACCCCCCTAAAAACAAACCTACTGTGAATCTGACTGTTATTTACTCATGATCACCTGGTATTTTCTCCATTCCTGCTGGGAAAGCATGGGTTCGAGCCGGAAAGAAAACGAGAGTGGAGAGAGAGAGAGTGAAAGTCGGGGTGGGGGTGGTGGGGATACTGGGAACTTGACTGGGAGGTAAACCAGTATATACCCGATTTACTGTATATTGAAAGAACACAAAAATAGTATTGTTTAAACCGGATGGATTTGGTGGGTGGGAGAGAGCCTCACTCTTATGCTCTCCTTTTTTTCTCTTTCACATACATTAGGTAGCGATGTTTACTTTTCTTGCACGCATTTGTAAATTTGTTGTTGCTTTGTTTCCTTCGTGTGTTATTGTACTTTGTACTCCTTGCTCTACCTATCCACTGCTTGTTATTAGTACTATACTTTCTGTCTATCATCGTCGCCCCTCTTTCTCCCCCCTCATTTTCTATACATTATCCCCCTCCTTTTCTATAGGCCTACATTATCCCCCTCATTTTCTATACATTATCCCCCTCATTTTCTATACATTATCCCCCTCATTTTCTATACATTATCCCCTCATTTTCTATACATTATCCCCCTCATTTTCTATACATTATCCCCCTCATTTTCTATACATTATCCCCCTCATTTTCTATACATTATCCCCCTCATTTTCTATACATTATCCCCCTCATTTTCTATACATTATCCCCCTCATTTTCTATACATTATCCCCCTCATTTTCTATACATTATCCCCCTCATTTTCTATACATTATCCCCCTCATTTTCTATACATTATCCCCTCATTTTCTATACATTATCCCCCTCATTTTCTATACATTATCCCCCTCATTTTCTATACATTATCCCCCTCATTTTCTATACATTATCCCCCTCATTTTCTATACATTATCCCCCTCATTTTCTATACATTATCCCCCTCATTTTCTATACATTATCCCCCTCATTTTCTATACATTATCCCTCTCATTTTCTATACATTATCCCCCTCATTTTCTATACATTATCCCCCTCATTTTCTATACATTATCCCCTCATTTTCTATACATTATCACCCTCATTTTCTATACATTATCCCCCTCATTTTCTATACATTATCCCCCTCATTTTCTATACATTATCCCCCTCATTTTCTATTATGTCCTATCTCTGTACCTCACCTCCTTCTCTTCTTCCCTTTATCTGGTTTCTATCCCTACCTCCTCTCTCTATCCACTGGTTTTATGTCTCGATACTCACTGTGTTCTCTACCTCCCTCTTCTCTCCCTCCCTCTTCTCTCCCTCCCTCTTCTCTACCTCCCTCTTCTCTACCTCCCTCTTCTCTACCTCCCTCTTCTCTACCTCCCTCTTCTCTACCTCCCTCTTCTCTCCCTCCTTATCCATTTGGTATTGTCTCTCCCTATCCACTGTTTGAGAGAGAGAGAGAAAGAGAGGGTGGAGGGAGAGTAGGTAGGGAGAGAAAGCGCAGGGTAGGGAGGGAGAGGAGGTTGAGAGAGGGAGGGAGGAGGGAGAGAAAGCACAGGGTAGGGAGGGAGAGAGAGAGAGAGAGAGAGAGACTAGGGAGAGGAGGTTGAGAGAGAGAGGGAGGAGAGAGAGAGAGGGACTAGGGAGAGGAGGTTGAGAGAGAGGAGGAGGGCTAGAAAGCACAGGGGTAGGGAAGGAGTGGAGGGTCAACTAGGGTATTCCCCGGTGCCTTCCAAGAAATCTAAAACAAGCTCCACACACTACCTCGACCTTGACCCCCTCCTCCTCCTCTCCCTTCCCCCTACTAGCCTACTACTCCTTCATACCAACCCTTCCTCTAGCCCACGGCCCTCATTATTAAAACGAGAATCACACGGGCCGGAGCTCCTTCTGGCAATTTTCAATCAGTAACCACAATTGACCTAACTCTTGGACTGTGTTTTGGTACCAGAGACGTCCTTTTCATCGTATTCTGGTAACTATTGGATGATTTCATTCAGCTTAGGAAGGACCTCTAGTATTAATAAGGATTCAAAGTATCTCAACCTACTCATTTAAGGGGAGATCTCCACTTGAGGGATTTTTTTCTTGACTCCTTTCTCCCTCATGTTTAGCCCCATTGCTTTTGATATTATAAAACGTTTTCCCCATTAGTTTAGCGATTTTAAGAACTTTCACCCCATATTAAGACCTTTCGTGCAATTCAGGTGTCGATTTTATCATGGCGAGCGATAGCGAGCCTGTAATTTAAGAGGAAGCCGGGACATTTTTCTACCGAAAAATGTAAAAATTTATCTTGAAAGGGACTCAAGGGGGTGTAATTTTAAGCTTGATGGAGGTCTAGGGAACAAACTAAATACCTCCCCTTAACTATCACAGATCCTTCCCAAGCTGCATAATATCGTCCAAATATAGCTACACTATAATATAACACACGTCGCTGGTATTCAACGAGAGTTATGAAGAAAAGTTGCCTACAGAATCTGTGGTGTGAATTTAGATTTACCTGTTAAGAGTCCTGGCCCGCTACCCTCCTTACCTTTCCCAGTATTGGCCAGTGGGGGGAGAGTTTTATTTGGAGTTTTATAGACCTTTCCTGTTTTTATTAACCCTTTAGGTGTTGTTGCCATTATCTTTTGGCCTGCGTCGAAAGCGGTGGTCTATGAAGGGTCGTCTTTGTTGTTGTTCTGTCTGTTGTTGGGAATCCGGGTTTGTCAGTAGACATATTTGAGATATCAGCCCTTTTTATACATGAGTACAAATGAGTACAAAGGAAATCAAGCAAAAACAGGTCTAGTGACCCCTCTAGGCTGCTTGTCCTCCAAAACACTGAGGATCAAGTGTCCAAACAGTGGTTTAGAGTGGGTAAGGAAACATCGGAATGGGAACTACTGCCCTGGAGCTAATGTCTGTGGCAGGATTAGGATGTTAGTAGGGGACAGATGGGTTAGTAACATAACACAGTTATAAGTGATCTTTCATATATCTGGAAAAGAAATGAGTAACGTCTTAGTAATATACAGTATATACGCAATAATCCTTGATGGATCTGAGGGGGGAATTAAATATAGTTATTCATTTACAAACGCAGTCAGTCGCTGGTTTGAGGCAAGATATTTGTCTAGGCGAGGATGTGTTAGGGCTGTATAAACTACACCGTATGTCTGTGGGGTTTTCAATGCCAGGGAGAGGTGGTATTCGGATAATAGTCGAATCAGGTTTTATATATTTAGTATTAAGATGAGAATATAGGACGTGACAGTACCAACATTACACCAATAGCATGGGATTAATATAGGACGTGACAGTACCAACATTACACCAATAGCATGGGATTAATATAGGACGTGACAGTACCAACATTACACCAATAGCATGGGATTAATATAGGACGTGACAGTACCAACATTACACCAATAGCATGGGATTAATTATATAGGTTAAAGGGAGTAAATAGTTTGGTCTCTGGATATCCATCAAGCTTAAGATTACACCTCCTTGAGCCCCTTCCAAGATAAATTTGTACATTTTTCGGTAGAAAACTGTCCCGGCTGAAAGCCGGTTCCTCTTATATTACAGGCTCGCTGTCGCTCGCCAGGATAAAATCGACACCTAAATTGCACGAAAGGTCTTAACATTGACAGAAATGGGTTGAAAGTTCTTAAAAATCATCACAATAATGGGGCGAACGTCTTAAAATTAGAAAAGCAATGGGGCTAAACATGAGGGAGAAAGGAGTCAAGAAAAAACTCCCTCAAGTGGAAATCTCCCCTTAAATGTTTGATAGACGTCTAGGGACCACTCTTGCTAAGGCGGCCTCCCAGAAGCTGGGTGTGCTCAACCGCCTCAAGGGGTTCTTTACCCCTGCACAACTTCTTGATCTGTACAGGGGCACAGTGCGTCCTTGTATTGAGTATTGTTCACATGTATGGGGAGGATCCTCTCACACAGCACTTCTAGACAAAGTAGAAAGGAAAGCCTTTCGTATCATTAACTCCCGTCCACTCACCGACTCTCTGCAATCTCTCTCTCTTCGCCGCAATGTTGCATCTCTCGCTATTCTATCGCTACTACAATAATCAGTGTTCCTTAGAGCTCTCTCAATGTATACCACCTCTACGTAGGGTACGCCTTGCAACACAATCCCACCCCTACTCTGTACAGCTCTCCAACTCAAGAGTGAAACGATACTCCCAAGCTTTCTTCTATTCAACAGCTGAGCTCTGGAACTCTCTCTCTGAATCCATCTTTCCCTCAACCTATGACTTAAATTGTTTCAAACTCTGTGTGTCCAGACATTTTGGCTCGAACATTCCTTGATTTTGGCCCTGTCACTCTTTCAACTCTGGGGGAGGCACTTGTTACAGGCAGTTTTGCCTTTTGTCTCCGTCATTCACATAGAAAAAAGAAAAGAAAAGACAAATATCCTTATTTTTGTCGACAGTATGCCATCTCACTCACCCAGATATTTGTGTATGTTCCTATTTTTCCTTGCATGGTCTTTTTTTGTCCTCTTCCAAAGTATTTCCTGGCCTTCCTGTCCCTCGTAAAGTCTCTCAAGGAATTCAAGGCCAGACCACCAAGTTAGAGCCGTAAGAACTGTGTTATCTGTGTATCGTAAACTCTCCTGAACAATTTAAGGCCTGACCACCATGTTAGAGCCGTAAGAACTGTGTTATCTGTGTATCGTAAAATCCCCCAAGCAATTTAGGGAGGGGGGGGGGGGGCGGTCGTTTTTCTGGACCCCCTTCTTCCTCATGTTTAGCAATTTAACCCTCTTGAGTAACAACGACGTGTGTTATATTGTACTCTAGCTATATTTAGACGATATCATGCAGCTTAGGAAGGATCTGTGGTAGTTAGAAAGGGGTCGGTTGAGAGAGTTGTTGTTGTTGTTGTTGTTGTTGTTCCCTAAGCATCCCCTGGAAAGCCTTAGTATTGCTAGTGGTCCTTCCTAAGCTGAATGGAATTGTCTAATAGTTGCCAGAATAACGATGAAAAAGGACGTCCCCGGGGTACTGAATGGGTGAAGGCCAGACCACCATGTTAGAGCCGCAAGAACTGTGTTATATTTGTGTATCGTATAATCTCCCAAGGAATTTATGGGGGATGGGTAATATTTTGGTCTATTTCTTCATATATTTAGTATTTTTCTAGTTTCCTCCCTAGACCTCAAAAAAAAAATATATATATATATATACTGAGAGACTAGAAACATACTGTATATATATATATATATATATATATATATATATATATATATATATATATATATATATAATAATAATAATAATACAATAAAAACACCCTCAGGATCCCCCTTCAAGATATATTAGTGCATTTTTCGGTAGAAAAATTCTATCGCTCGCCAGGAAAAAATACATGAAAAGTCCTAATATTGACAGAGAAATGGGGCGAAAGGTCTTAAAATCGCCAAACTAATGGGCCGAACGTCTTAATAATAAAAAACAAATGGGGCTAAGTATGAGGGAAAAGGGTGTCTAGAAAAACGACCCACCTCCCTTTAAATAATAGTACACATACAGTATATATATATGCCATCAGCCGTTGTGTATGTTCCTTGTTTTCCTTGCATGGTCCTTTGGTGTCCTCTTCCAAAGTATTTCCTGGCTTTCCTGGTCTCTCGTAAAGTCTCCCAAGCAATTTAAGGGGAGGTTTTTAGTTTGGTCTCTGGATATCCATCAAGCTTCAGATTACACCCCCTTGAGCCCCTTTCAAGATAAATTTGTACATTTTTCGGTAGAAAAATGTCCCGGCTAAAAGCCGGTTCCTCTTAAATTACAGGCTCGCTGTCGCTCGCCAGGATAAAATCGACACCTAAATGGTACGAAAGGTCTTAAATTTGACAGAAATGGGTCGAAGGTTCTTAAAATCGTCAAAATAATGGGGCGAACGTTTTAAAATTAGAAAAGTAATGGGGCTAAACATGAAGGAGAAAGGAGTCAAGAAAAAAAATCCCTCAAGTGGAAATCTCCCCTTAAGGTCTGACCACCATGTTAGAGTTAGAGCCGCAAATACTGTGTTATCTGTGTATCGTAACGTCTCCCAAGCAATTTAAGGGGGAGGTAGTTGCTATTTATGTGCAGGGGTAAAGAACCCCTCGAGGCCGTTGAGCACTCCCAGCTTCTTGAGGTAATTTGGTCCTTCCAAGAGAGAGCATAAGAGAAAGAGACACCGGGAATACTGAGAGAAGATGAAGGGTTGATTTTTGTATGGTTGAAGTTTAAGGGGAGGTATTTAGTTTGTTCCCTAGACCTCCATCAAGCTTAAAATTACACCCCCTTGAGTCCCTTTCAAGATGAATTTGTACATTTTTCGGTAGAAAAATGTCCCGGCCGAAGGCCGATTCCTCTTAAATTACAGGCTCGCTGTCGCTCGCCAGGATAAAATCGACACCTGAATTGCACGAAAGGTCTTAATATGGGGTGAAAGTTCTTAAAATCGCTAAACTAATGGGGCAAACGTTTTATAATATCAAAAGCAATGGGGCTAAACATGAGGGAGAAAGGGGTCAAGAAAAAAATCCCTCAAGTGGAGACCTCCCCTTAAGGGATAGTCCTCTGGGAGTTCACGACGGCTAGGTAGATGGACAAATTGGATTTTGGAAGCATTAAAGGCAACAAGGTTTTCTCTGCCCCAATTGGAAATAGTAGTTAGATCAGAAGATAAGAGTCTCATTGCTTCATTAACCCTTTCACGCACATATGACGCAGAGGTTGCCAGATTAGCAATAAGAAATAAGAGTTCTCTCACATTTATAATTACCTCTCCAAAATTAGTTTTCTGCCCACAGCTAACTCAAAGACAACTGCAGCTGTTGAAGTAACGAAACTAAAGGTTTCTAAATACCCCTGATGGTAACCAAGGCTTTAAAGTATCCCTAATAGGCTCAAAATCGCGTCATATGTCGGAGAGGGTTAAGTTTGTTTTTGAGGGATACTGGGGCGTTCAGGAAAACTAATTGAGTAGTGTAAAGGTGCGGTTACACATGCCCGAATTTTTGCCACCCAAGCAACTTTTGTCACCGCTACGGGCAACTTTTCTGAGACCCAAAAACAAGTGGTTACACATGCAGGAAGAGAGTTGCTCGTAGCACTATCTCCCGTAGCCTACACTCTTTCGTTTTCACTTCGAAATTAATTGGTCTTAATTCGGCCGTTTTAGCTTCCTGTCACGCTATTAATACATCACATTCCCTATGATAAAGCTGAGCATATATAAAAACCAAGGTATGTAGGCCTATCACTATATTGCTCACCATTACATAAAACAAGCGACATGAATCCACGTCTGTCGGTAAAAGTGCAAGTCAGTTGAAACGGCAGCACGCTCATGATTGGCTATCTTATCATTACCCTGATAATTAATTTATTATTGGTATTGTTCCTTATTTATTCATTAAACTAGATATGTTTAAGTAATTTTAATGATTACTTAATAAATTCCAGGCTACTATCCGAATCTAGAGCTCTTTAATTAAAGAACACAGGAAACATAATAATAACTTATATATCATAAAGTAAACACAAGCAAGATAAAGATATGATAAACCAAGAAGTAAGCGAGAGAGAAGACTGGCTGGCCCGGGCTCACCCGGTTTAGCCAATCACAGGCCTTGCTTTACGTATTACACATTTAAAATAGGCAGTGACAGTATTTCTTTCCTTGCTTGTGTTTACTGAATTATATGTACGATTTTATGTGTTCCATGTGGTATTTTATAGCTCTTAAGGCTTGGATATCACCTGTCACATTATCATTAGAAGTATTAAAACTTATTTATACTAATATAGCCTACTGTATATGGATTATATATATATATATATATATATATATATATATATATATATATATATATATATATATATAGGCCTATTTAGGCTATAGGCTACATATGGAATATATGTCCAAGACATAGCCTACTAATTCACGCCAAACACTTATTACCGTATACTGTACATGTAGGCTACTAAGTTATGTAAAGAGTAGCCTACTATTTAGCACGTCGCATTAACCGAACCTATAATGCATAAATACGGTATTTAATCAAGATTACAAAGCATACAGAATACATAATTTGTAATACTGAAGGAAGTACTAGGCTAACCATTGCAGTAACGAAGCTATTATTCATATTTAGTTATAACAAATCGTTTACCGTTGCAAATTATAATTGTAAGTTGATTATGATAACCGATATGATACATTTAATCCCTTGAGAGAATAGTCTTCCCATTCTTGCCTAAAGATATTGTAGGCTATTTGTACAAACTTGAAATTTCGCATTCATACCGTAGCCTACTTCTTGATTAAACCGTTTTCTCTCATCCCAATTTATTAAATATTATACTGTGATGACATATATATTTAAGGATTGAGCATTATTATAGTATATTAATGCTTGCACATCATATATATAGTTATCACATTACTACTATTGCATGCAACCCATATTTATAGTTGCCGCAACAGGCGATGCGTCCCGTACGTTCGGGACGCAAAAGTTGCCCTATTCGGGTGACAAATGGGTCCCGAAAAAGTTGCTTGGGGCGCAAAAGTTGCTCCACCGAGCAACTTTTGTCACCGATTCGGGCAACTCGGGCATGTGTAACCGCGCCTTTAGGTAGAGTCGTCTGCGTATGAATGGATGGTAGGTACAGGTGAGAAGATCATTTAGGAAAATTAGAAAGAGAATGTGAGATAGGACAGAGCCTTGAGGAACACCGGAGTTGATAGGATGAAGAAGTGAGCGATGGCCGTCCACAACCGCAACTATGGAACGACCGGAAAGGAAATTAGAGACAAAGGCACAGATGGAGGGATAGAAACCAAAGGAGGGTAGTTTAAGGGGAGATCTCCACTTGAGGGATTTTTTTCTTGACCCCTTTCTCCCTCATTTTTAGCCCCATTGCTTTTGATATTATAAAACGTTTGCCCCATTAGTTTAGCGATTTTAAGAACTTTCACCCCATATTAAGACCTTTCGTGCCATTCAGGTGTCAATTTTATCCTGGCGAGCGATAGCGAGCCAGTAATTTAAGAGGAACCGGCCTTCGGCCTGGACATTTTTCTACCGAAAAATGTACAAATATATCTTGAAAGGGACTCAAGGGGGTGTAATTTTAAGCTTGATGGAGGTCTAGGGAACAAACTAAATACCTCCCCTTAAACATTAGAGATTTGAGCCAGACGCTATCGAAGGCCTTCGATATGCCTATAGGCAGCGCCAACGAACTTGACACTAATCTTGACCCCTTCACTTCTTATAACTCGAAATGAATGAAAGCAATCTGGCTGACGTTTCTATCATTTGGGAAGAGTCCACCAGGAAATAGGTGTGGATATTTGCAGCCAGTTTGACTTACAGAGAGGTCAGGGAGCAAGATTAGTGTCAAGTTCGTTGACGCCACCTATAGTACAATAGAAAAGGTCTCACGGAAGTCCATTTAATCGATGACTGATTTATTTATATAATTCTTTCTTTTTTTGACAGACTGGCTGGCTGGGTGGCTGGCTGGCTGGAGGGAGCTGTTAGGTGAGTGTTATTGTGGTGTGGTCACTTTCACTCTTCTTCACCCGCCAGTATTGTCTCAGTCACCCCCCACTTTATATTGATCCCAACACTTAAGGGGAGGTATTTAGTTTGTTCCCTAGACCTCCATCAAGCTTAAAATTACACCCCATTGCGTCCCTTTCAAGATAAATTTGTACATTTTTCGGTAGAAAAATGTCCCGGCCGAAGGCCGATTCCTCTTAAATTACAGGCTCGCTATCGCTCGCCAG
>JBAKBP010028402.1:0-28643 GCA_037953745.1 Lithodes maja
CCTTCCTTTCTCTCCCAACTTGATAGATTTAGCCAAAAAAAAAAAAAAAAAAAAAACTCTGGCACTGGCAGAAGTACACCGTCAAAATTGGCTGGCACTCAGCGGGTTAAAGGTTACAAGGATGAATGGTCTCTCCTCTTGCTCCTTTCCTTCTTCTCTTGTTCCTCTTGATAGATGAAGTTTGCTATTGCAAGTAGTTCCCAGATATCGATGTAGGAAAGGATCCATTTCATTAGCCGTGTGTTATGCCTGTTCTCCGGTTTGATTAGGGAGTTCACAAAATTTAACTCCTCCAGGATGAATTCCGCAATGTTGTTCATGGTGCCGAGGAAGGAGTGGGAATGGCAAAGGTGTGGCCAGTCCTGCCCTTTTGTAGTTCCCAGATTCCAACCAATACCTACGTGGTTGACAAAGACTGTCTTTGTCTGTGTTTGGACAGACGGGGTGTGCCTACGTTTGTCCGGAACTGGTCCAGGTAGGTCCTAAACAATCCCAAGACATATGGCCTCAGCTATGCAGGTCTTGTGGGGGCGTGGCATGGGCGTGGCCTGTGTTCCCGCAAATCGGGCAGCCCATGCGGACGAACGGGGACATGCTTACGAAAGTCGCAAACAGGTACGTAGTTCACTACGACTACATTAGACTGACGTAACACTGGCCCCATCACGGTACGTCTGACGGGAAGTGCAATAGTCGTGGTTATACGGGCGTTCACGGCCGTACTACTCCCGTCAGAACACAAAATTGGCGATTACGCCTGACGGGAGCTGTCGGGAGCAATATACGTGAATGTGTGAACCAAGCATAATGGGGCGAAAGGTGAGGTGAAAACACAAGAGCGTAGGCAGACAGTCTGGTAGTTGTGGCAGCTAGGGAGAGAGTGCAGGACCCTCACAATATTCGCGAGAGGTCCGCCAATATCACACATGTGCAAATGGGTAGGTATATATTTTCCCACCCAATTATAATTGCCTAAGTTCATAGGAATGATAGACTACCCAATATCCAATATAGAACATATTTATTAACTTCTTAATTATTCAATATAACCATTAATCCCACAAACTTAATACTAAATACTTAATGTAATACTTAAAGTAAGACTGTCCATATCAGAGTTTGGACACATTCCCGCCACCAGCTTTATATAATACAGTATCTACAAAAGCCCGGAGGCTATTTTATTCCGCCATGATTGGGAGGAGGCTTGAGCCGCCTGTCGACTAGGACGTCCACTGGGTACATTGACCGGTTGATCGGTCGAGGTAGCCCCTGTGGGAATGTCTCCAGGCGTCTCCGAGGAGTCCTCTTTGCACTCAATGTCCCCCTCAAGAGGGTACAGTCGGACAGTTGGCCGCATATATGTTCCCGTCTTCGTCCGGACTCTAGCCACTCTGACTTCTCCGTCCTGACCGGGTAATAACTCGACAAGACGGCCCAACTTCCAAAAAGCGCGCGGACCCTCATCATGGATGATGACGACATCACCGATTCCCGACCACCGACCATTTATTGGTCTCATCTTACACTTATGCGCCTCTCTGAGGGTCACCAGATACTCGGTAGACCAGCGTTGCCAGATATCTTTCGACAGTTTGCGAATATATTGATATCTGGCTGAAATGACATCTTTATTTATGTAGTCTGGATCTTCCAACCCATCCTCCACTTCATTATCATCAGGAAGATCCCGCAACCGATGACCCCGCACCAACACAGAGGGTGTTATTGGGGTAAGATCCTCTAGGTCGCCGGAAGCATAATATAAGGGACGATCATTGATAGTGGCCGCAATTTCCAACAGTAGAGTAGTCAATTCCTCCAAGGAAATTAAGGCACGTCCCAACACCTTCTTCAACCCTGCCTTGACAATGCCGATAGCCCTTTCCCATATAGCGCCGAACCACGGCGCCCTAGCCGGGATAAACCGCCACTCACATTGAACACTGCCAAGGTGGGACTGAACTTTAGGGTGATTACAAATGTCCGATAAGTACCCAGAGGCCCAAACAAAAGTGCTGGCATTGTCACTTAAAATGATCCGGGGAAATCCCTGTCGACTACAGAACCTCCTGAATGCGTGGAGGAAACTGTCACAAGTGAGGTTGGTGACTATTTCGATGTGAATCGCTCTGGTGACCGCGCAAGTAAATAAAAGCATGTAAGCCTTTATGGTCGGCGAGTCCTTGATCGGGATTGCTCCGCTATAGTCCACCCCAGTGACCTTATACGGGTCTCCAGGGATGGTTCGCAGGGCTGGTAAAGGTGGCAGTCCTGCATCGTCGTAGGGCTTACCTTTTACCCGACGACATTTCAGACATTTACCCAGTACGCTTTTTACCACCTGCCTGAGTTTAGGCACCCACCATTTTTGACGAATGTAGGTAACCACGTGACCGACCCCATAATGGCAACAGAGCCGATGGCACCGATCAATTATCAGGTAGGTCAAGGGATGTTTGAAGGGCAGAAGTTTAGGATACTTGCATGATTCCGAGATAGCCGCTAACCTCAATCTGCCTCCACAATGAATTATACCTCCCTTCAGGTGTAGTCCTAACTGGTTGATTAAGTTATTTCTGGACTGTTTACCCTTCACCATTATTTTAAGTTTAAAATAGGTCTCTTTTTGGCATAATTTGAGTAAAACATTATCTGCAGCTCTAATTTCATGTACGTTGAGATGAGCACTACCTGTGGGGGGCAGGCTATTTCTGTTTGCCTTCAAATTATTTACGAAACGTATCACCCATGCTGTGACACGCTGCAATCTTTCATAGCTGCTATATTTGTGCCAGTCCCATAACTGTGTGTCATCTTGGGGTACCGTGCCTACAATTTGGGTCACGATACCAGCGGGCTGCTGTTGGAGATCTATATTCTCTGGCAATCCATCGGGTTTCGGAAGCCAAGAAGGCCCATTCCACCACAACGCAGAAGAACTCAAACATTTAGCAGACACGCCTCGAGATACCATATCACTTGGGTTCTCTTTAGTCGACACATACCGGAAATAAGCAGTCGGGACTAGGGCATGTATCTCGTCGATGCAGTTAGTGACATACACTGGCAGTTTGTTTTGACTGTGAATCCAGTGTAGTGTAATTTGACTGTCACTCCACACATAGGTTTCAGAGATATGAAGTTTATCTTTATTGGCATTCTCAACGAAGTTAATCATTCTGGCGGCTAGCAGAACTGCAGTCAATTCCAATTTAGGGATGGAAAGGGACTTGAGGGACCTTACCCTTTGCCATGACCAAGTGGCTACCCTCTGGACTGACTAGATATATAGCAGTCCCGTAAGCGACACTGCTTGCGTCAGCAATTGCATGCAGGGAAACAGTCTTTCTGAAACAGATCCTCCTAGAGAACTCAATACAACTACAGAGAACCATGTCATCCACTATCCCCCGCCATTCCGCTTGCAGGTCCACAGAGAGAACATCGTCCCAACCCAATTTCAGTCTCCACAATTGTTGGAGAAAGATTCGAGACCTTATTGATACTGGCAACACAACACCCAAAGGATCAAAGAGTTTGGCAGCAAACCTTAAACACTCACGCTTTGTAACCTGTTCAAAAGGAGCATACTGAACTCCAAAGGAAAGAGAATTAGAGTCAGTTTTCCACACCAGGCCAAGTACTCTCACCAAATCCTGTTGTTCCGCAGCAACACCATCCTTCTGCAACACCTTTCTCAAGACGGGACTATTTGTGGCCCATTGGCGCAGGAATAAATGGGCATTATTCATTACTTCACGAGCCATATCGTAAGCATGGACGAGGGAACTTTCATTATCCCCCATACCTTGGAGGTTATCGATATATAGCCCGGCCCTAATTTCCTGCACCAACTCCGGGTCTGCATCAACAAGAGAAAGATGCTTAAGGATGGTCGCGTTAAGCAGAAACTGTGAGCAGGTAGCGCCAAACAATACAACCTAGAACCAATAACAATGTAGAGGCGAATCTAGTCGAAGAGGATCCTTTGGCCACATGAACCTGGTGTAATCTCTGTCGTCCTCATGTAGTTTTAACATCAAGAAGGATTTCTCAATGTCACTGACCCACGCATACTGATGCAAACGGAATCTCAACAAGACCTGAGCCAACTCCGGTACTAAAGATGGTCCCGTGTACAGACAGTCGTTCAGACTAGGCAAGTACTGGTTAACCTTAGCGGAACAATCAAATACAATACGAACCGGAGTAGTCCTATTCTCCTTTAAGATCCCATGATGCGCCAGATAGTGACGACCCAGGGTCATCGAATGGAACCTCCTCAATGAAACCACGCGACAACTGATCAGAAATTACCTGCGAATATTGTTGACAAAACCCAGGGTCAGCAATGAACCTCTTCTGGAGTCCTCGTAACCTACCCACAGCCAAACCTTTGTTAGTGGGCAACCGTCCCTTTTCTTCGGTCCAGGGAAGACGTACCTGATACTGTAGACTTTCTGGATCATACGTGACTGTCTCCTCATAACTGATCAAAGCTTGCCGTTCGGCTTGCGAATGTTCTTTGGGTGATATGCCAATGTGGTCTAAATCCCACAAAGCATTCAGTTCTTCTTTGCACGGGAACTGTCCAGTAAACATATATTGGTCCACTGGAGTTACTGCCACTTTTAGAATTGTTACAACCTCAGTATTGGAACTGGGTGTGGACGCCGCATAAGAACCACTCAGTGCATATCCGAATTTGGTTGGAAGTACAACCAAATTACCTACCCGTTTATAACCAGGTCGCACTATGTTGTAGTAATAGTCGGCACCAATTAGTTCCTCCAGCTGTGCATGGATCGGCCAATTTAATGCCATGGTGCTTTAAACTAATCATTTCAGCACTAAGACTAGATTCACCTTTATGTTCGGGAAGATCCTCGACCACAATTGCTTCGAGACGATGGAACCTACCCCGATGTAAATATTTCAGTGCTACAAGGGATTTGAGTTCCGGTGAAACCATGAAGCCGTAATTCTTCCGTCCCCACGGTTTCGTATGAAAGGGACGGTAGTATGGATTTCTTCACGAAGGTCCTCTGTGAGCATTGGTCTAATAGCGATCTGACCTTTATACTTTTCCTGTGTCTACCCTTTACAGGCAGCTGAACTGTGGGTAGGATCACAGTTTGCTTATTCATACTTACAGACATTGTTGTTGAGGTTGTAGGTGTTGACTCTTCCCTAGTAGTACCTCCACTTACCGGTCTTGCCTCTCTCTGTTTTGGGCACAGGGAGTGAAAGTGCTTACCCTGGCAATACCTACAATTTTTTATGTTAGGGTTAGTGCACTCATTACTACCATGATCACTGGAGAGACATCCCGCACTGAGTCGTAGTTGCCGAGCTCTTTTAATTTTGAGCGGTCCCGTTTTATGTTTAAAGCATTTATACCAGGGATGGTTATTCCCACCGCACAGTTTACATGGGAACCGGCTACCACCACTCTGTGTTGCGAATGCAGCCGTAGCCACAGGCATATTCTTTCCTGGGGAGTCCTGACCAACCATGTTATACAATTCTGCCTGAAAATACCGTGTGAAAGTCTTGTAATCTAGGCTTTGCTCACCCATCTCCCTCCTAATGGTCTCCTTAACTGGTGATGGCAATTTATTCAGCAATGTAACCATACAGAACTCTGTCAGACTCACCTGTTGACTAGTCATAGATCTCATGGCACTTTCCATGGTGGCGTAGAAAGCCTTTAGTTCTACGGCCTGACATTTAGGAGCGAGAAGATTATGGAAATGCATGATGTGCGCCGCTTTTACCCTGTCGGGGTGCCCGAAGGCTTCTTGAAGTAAGTCTAAGGCAGGGGCGTAACTTGCACCCTCAACCGTGAAACCTTCTATCAGCTTATAGGCATCCCCCTTTAACTGACCCTTTAAGTGTGTTAACTTTTGAATTGCACTTAAGTCAGTCCTTTCATGCACCACACATCGAAACATGTCCCAAAACCCAGTCCATAATGTCGGATCGCCAGCGAAGGTGGGCAGGATCAGGTGCGGTAATTTTACACCCGATCCCTTCCTGATGTCGGCACGAGTTTTCCCTTCTTGACTGCCCAATTCCGCCTTTAGGCGGGCGACTATCCCATAGATGTCAAATAAGTAGATGGTATCCGCTTGGTTTTCTTTAATATATTCATCGTCTGAGGTGTATAGCGGCAACAAGACCTCTTGATTGGCCTCAAATTTGGCCACCTGGGTTTGCATGCTATGAAGTTTTGCCTCGATTTCTACCCGAGTTGCGGACTCCAAGAACTCATCCAAACCTGCTGCCAGGACAGTCAAGGAACCTTTAATACCTGCCCTACGGCGTTTGCCTTGGGCTAGAGCTTCCATATTGCCACCCTTAGTCCAAAACAAATGAAAAATGCAAAACCCAGACCTTTATGACAGTTTATGTGAAACAGGAAATCTTCCGCCGATCAAACTCGGGTTCTAACGCTAAACGCGAGTGACCAATGACAGATAATCAAAGAGCGAGAACAAATGCGAGTAACATCAAATGCGAGAGGGAAAACAAATTGCAATACTTATCATGCCGATCAAACTCAGGTTCTAACACAAATCGCGAGCAACGGCAAGAAATAAAAAGGGAAAAACAAAGGATATACTAACAAGACATGGTGATAAATAGCCGATCAAACTCGGGTCCGGACCTAACACTAAACGCGAGCGACGGGAAAAATGGCAAATTATCAGAACATGAGTGGCATTAGAACTTGTAGAATTAAATGTACGCGCCTGCCGAGTGCCGAAATCATTAAAGTTAAAACCCAAAATACAACCCTTCAAAATTTAGAATTTAGATGCCGCAATGTTAATTGAAAAGTTAGGCTATCACAGAAATTTTGCAAAAAACAGGGTTAAATTAGATGCATCAAGATTTACTAATAATTTAGAAAAGCCAATAGATACCTTTAAATTTAGATTTAGTTAGGCTTAATCAGAAAGAACAAATTGTTAATGAACTTAAATTTAAATGTAGTTAGACCTAGGGTAGAAGAGGGTGCGTGGATCAGATGTTTGCAGTAAGACAGTTATGCGAGAAGTATTTAGAGAAGCATAAGGAGATATTTTGGGCTTTTATGGACTTGGAAAAAGCGTATGATCGTGTGGACCGTGAAGCAATGTGGAAGGTGTTAAGGATTTATGAAATAGGAGGAAATTTGTTAGAAGCAGTTAAGAGTTTTTATGAAGGGAGCAGAGCATGTGTGAGAGTAGGAAATGGTGAGTTGAGTGAATGGTTTGAGGTAAAGGTAGGTTTGCGACAGGGTTGTGTAATGTCACCATGGCTGTTTAATATGTTTATGGATGGTGTGGTGAGGGAGGTGAAAAGGAGAACTATGGGAAGAGGATTGGGTTTAGTAGGAAAGAATGGTAGAGATTGGGAGTTGAATCAGTTGCTGTTCGCTGATGACACAGCATTGGTGGCGGATTCTGATGAGAAACTGCAGCAGGTAGTCAAAGAGTTTGGTGTGGTTTGTGGAAGGAGGAAACTGAAGGTGAACGTCAATAAAAGTAAAGTAATGGTGTGTAATAGGGGAGAGCATAGGGTGAATCTAGATGTGAGGCTGGATGGGGAAATATTGGAACAAGTAGAGTGTTTTAAATATCTAGGAGGAACAATAAGCAGGAGTGGAGGTATGGAAGTGGAGGTAAAACAGAGAGTGTGTGAAGGAAGGAAGGTTTTCGGAGCAATGGGAAGTATGTGGAAGACGAGAAATCTCGGAGTGAAAGTAAAAAGTGCACTGTATCAAGGAATTGTTGTGCCAACAGTGATGTATGGGGCTGAGACATGGGCTCTGAAGAAAAAGGAGAAAAGAGGGCTGGATGTGATGGAGATGAGCTGCTTGAGGAGTATGTGTGGAGTTACTCGTAGAGACAGATTGAGGAATGAAGAGATACGTAGGAGAGTGGGGCAGCAGGAACATTTGTCAGCCAGAGTGGACAGAAGGGTGCTGAGCTGGTATGGTCATGTTGAACGAATGGGAGATGAAAGGCTTACAAAGAGAATATGTGAGTCAGATACAAGGGGAGATAGAAGGGCAGGAAGACCCCCATTGAGATGGAGAGACTGTGTAAGAAAGGCTTTGGATGATAGAGGAATGACTATAGATCAGGCAGGGGAAGTGGTGGTGGACAAGAGTGAATGGAGAATGCTTGTGAATAGTTGAGTGAACACGTGGTCATTTGGAGTAAGGGGTCGGGCGCAAGTTGGACTAGATAATAGTCCATCAGGCGCCTGGCCCGGGGAGACGATTAATATGAAGGGTGTGCCTGGAAGTGTGGTGGGAGGGCTTGTGGCTTTGGCTCCGCTGCATGTCTGCCTGCCGAGATCGGAACCTCTCCGGGTGGTCGGGGGCCGGGGGAGTGCTGGAGCGACCTTGGTAACCCTGGTCTCTGGGTCTTCTCCTGGGTGACCTGGATGTGTGAGAGTTTGTGTTTTTTATCTGTGTTTATTTTTTGTTTTATGATGTTTTTGTGTTTTCCCTGTTCTTGCTCTGTCTTGAGTCGGCTACCCCCAAAATGGGGATTGGGCCTGAGCATATAGATAGATAGATAGATAGACCTAATCAGAAAAACAAGACTCATTGAACTTTCAAATTAGTCAATCAGAAAGATGCATTTTACTGTATGGGTTAGTTAAAGTTAGTGCATATTCAATTATCCGGCTCAAAACCTTCCCATACACCACCTCCCGCTGCCCCGTGCTTAAACCCTTCCCATACACCACCTCCCGCTGCCCCGTGCTTAAAACCTTCCCATACACCACCTCCCGCTGCCCCGTGCTTAAAACCTTCCCATACACCACCTCCCGCTGCCCCGTGCTTAAAACCTTCCCATACACCACCTCCCGCTGCCCCGTGCTTAAAACCTCCCATACACCACCTCCCGCTGCCCCGTGCTTAAAACCTTCCCATACACCATCTCCCGCTGCCCCGTGCTTAAAACCTTCCCATACACCACCTCCCGCTGCCCCGTGCTTAAACCTTCCCATACACCACCTCCCGCTGCCCCGTGCTTAAAACCTTCCCATACACCACCTCCCGCTGCCCCGTGCTTAAACCTTCCCATACACCACCTCCCGCTGCCCCGTGCTTAAAAAACCCATGTGCCATGTTGGCAAATCAGGGAAACCCTCGCGGCCGAAAAGGAAGAAAAAATCGCGGGAGAGCAGCCAACAAATGCACCAACAAGCAAACAAGGGGGCCCGGCCAACGATCACACTAGGACGGGCGAAGGACCATATATTATATGGATATTCGTTAGTTAGATGGTTCAGTGGAATGTATAATAATATCATATAATAGTTTATATCACCTGAAGACTGGAACTAGTGCTGTAGAACTTAGTTGACCTGTTGAGCCGTGATGATGTTACAAGATGGTGTGTGAAATGGGTGTGTTAGCTAATAGGATAGAGTTGATGAATAAAGAAGGGGGCCACTATACTTAATGATTGATGAGAATGATGATTAATGATCTATGGATTAGTATGGATAGATGGAGAATTGATGAGCTAAGTACTATCACTAATGGGGCGATAGGTAAGGTGAAAACACAAGAGCGTAGGCAGACGGTCTGGTAGTTGTGGCGGCTAGGAAGAGAGTGCAGGACCCTCACAACATTCGCGAGAGGTCCGCCAATATCACGCATGCGCAAATGGGTAGGTATATATTTTCCCACCCAATTATAATTGCCTAAGTTCATAGGAATGATAGACTACCCAATATCCAATATAGAACATAATTATTAACTTCTTAATTATTCTATATAACCATTAATCCATCAAACTTTATACTAAATACTTAATGTAATACTTAAAGTAAGACTGTCCATATCAGAGTTTGGACAATGTGCGGCACTTACTAGGTTGCAAAACGGACGCAAACTGACGGGTGGTGAGTCTGGTGACTCAGACTGCGCCTACTGTCAGGGTTGCCATTGTTTGCGGTTTTTCTTTCAAAGATTCAAGGTTAATTTGTGTATTATGTTTGTTAATGTTGCTGGGAAACTAATACAATACGTAGATACACAAATATCGAATATTCAGAATCAAGAATATATTTAGGATTTCCATTGTTAGATACGTTAACATAACAGTAATTAATGCTAAGTCACATTTCTCAAGATCTAGCGAGAAATTGATAAATCTGCAACACTGGGCTGTCCAAGAGTGAGAACGAGAGAGAATTAACAGGAAATGAACACGTACGGTAGTAAGTGACGTATCACGTTTGGAGCAGGAGAGAGAGATAGAGAGAGAGAATTAACAAGAATTAGACAAGTAGTAACGGTTCACATTCGGGTCAGGAGAGAGAGAGAGACTTCACTAATGTATGAAGACATCATGTACCATACCATTATAGTGTTATATTTTAAATGAGAGTTGAGTGCTTGTGGGCCACAAATAATCAACCCGCGGGCCACCTGTGGCCCGTGGGCCTGTAGTTGGACCAGCCTGGTATAGGTTATCGTTCTTTCACTATTCACTTAGGTGGTACTATCCCCAGTCTTCCCGGGAGGTACTGTAGAGGGGGTACTGGGATTCCCATCTATTCAGGTCAATACCTGAATAGATAGAGAGTTCTTGGTGTTGCATTTGCAGAAAGAGCTCCTCGTCATACTGCAAATCTGGCTGGAGGTGATGAGATTCCTTTGGCTTCTGTCTCGGTCCTTGCCATTGGAGGAGCTGGGGTCCCTGCGATTGGTGGGGACTCAAACTTCTTTTAGGGGTAGACTGACCTAGTTTCTCGGGGATTAGAGTATGGGAAAATCCGGGGAAACAGGGTAGGCTGACCTATTCCGGCTGGTATTGGAGCCTGAGAAATTGGTCTGGTCTTATTCTTCTTTCTCCGGCTGCTCTGTATTACTGCTATCCTTTCGGGCATGATTGGGGTGTGGCTGATCAACCCCGTCATTTCACCACCTTCTACTAAGACAAAATCTCGACTTCGAGATCTTATGTTGTATGTCCTCATAGTTTCGGTGGTGATGGAGGGCTTCAGGTTCTGGAGCACCAAGCACCAGATGGTTGTGGGGATGTCGACAGGATTGGTGGTGTCGATCTCTAGGACCAGCTGGGGGGGGAGTCTTGGAGGCCTTTGCCACATGGAGCAGGTGGGCAGGGGAGTTGATGATGGTGTTGGTGTCTTCTGAGGACACGGCCAAACTGTTGATCCTCTTCGTGTTGGCAGAATCAGATGAGTGGAGAGATATGATTGCTAAGGAGTTGATGGTGTACTGCCAGTCGTTGTAGGTGTGGTACTGCTTGGCCCAGGTGGGAGGGGCTTGTTGCTTAGGGGGGCTGTCCCTAAGGTCTTAGCTGGTGAGGCAGGTTTAGGAGTTGACCTTGCACTAGGTGTGGCGGTGTCACTTTGAGGTGACGAGGTGGTGGTTTTGGTGGGGGCCTGCCGTCTGTAGGTCGGCTTAAAGGTGGGTGCCCATCTTTTAGGTAGTGTCACACGTGGGCCAGATCTTCGACATGGTGGATTAGATAAAGGTTGCATTAAAGATGGTGACCTTAACTTAATTTTTGGCATTTTAGGAACAGGATTGGGGGCGGTATAGTTAGGATTAGAATTGGTGGAAGGCTTAGGTGACAAGGTAGGTGATTTATGAGAATGAGTAGAGGTTTGAGGAGATTTAGTGAGAGGTGTCGGTAATTGTGAAGAAGATTCAGGGGTGTGTTCGGATGATGTTGCTGATTTTTCAAGTGATGAAGGGGAAGTATGAGATTTGGTGGAGGATATATGTTTAGATTTGGTGGAAAGATTCGGTGAAGAGGTAGGTGCTTTATGGGAGGAGGTAGAGGCTTTAGGAGAGTTAGTGAGTGGTGTAGGTAGTTGTGGCGAATGTTCAGGACTATTTCGAGTCGGACTGGTGGATTGACGGGAGATTAATGGGCTGGTTATTTGTATGAGGGGATAACGTTGATGATGTTTTGGATGATGAAGGAGGAGTTTGACCTTCCAAAGAAGGAATGATATTTATGATCGCAGTGGTAGGTAAAGTACCGGGTGATTCAGAAAAAATAGGTAAGCTGGTGGCAGGTGAGGAAATGAGGGGAGTTGATATTAAGTTAGTGACAGTTTTGTTAGTTTGGGTAGAAAGTTGAGGAGGTGCAGAGACAACTCGCTTAGGGATGGGAGGAGTAGTTTCAGATCCGAAAAATAGTGCAAGTGGACGTTGTTTGGTAGCAGGTTTAGATACTGGTTGAATAGGTGGTGCAACCAAATTCGGTTTTGCTAAGAGTGGAGGAGGACTGGGTGGAAGAGGGGTAGGTGTCAATGGTTCTGTGGATCCTAAATTCTGGTCATTAAAATTGCAGGCAATGTGTCATCATCTTTCGGGTCAGCAAGCATAATCATATTCTCGTCAATGGGTTGAAACCTACGTATATATCTATTTCTGTATGTGCATGACTCACCAATTAATGGTAACCTGGTAACAGTTCGGAACAGTTAGGATCTCAAAAGGACCTTGGTATCTAGGCTTAAGTTTGGACGGCACGGGCAGCTGAGCAACCATGATAAGATCGCCGACATGGTGGGGACTAACTTTGGGTGTTTCGTCAGGTTGTAGGTCTTGGATATACTCCAGCTGTCGAAGGCGTTTTTTTAGGTGTACTAGCGACTGGTCAAAATTTGATGAGGGCTCGTAAGGGACAGACAGATGACATAGAGGTAGGAGCAGAGGTGGTACTCCAAACACACGTTCGTGGGGTGATATTCCGTCTTTTCTGGGGCAGGTATTTATACCCCACTGGACTATATTCACCTGGCTGGGCCAGTCCTTGGTGTTCATTTGTTGTAGGCGTGTTCTTATTTGGTTGGCAATAGTTCGGCGGCTTCTTTCGCAAATTGAATTACCCTGTGGCCAATATGGTGAGGAGTGGCTTATTCTGAAACAACACCTTTAGGATAGTTGGGACCAAATTGCCTGGTATATTCTGGGGCATTATCAGATTGTATAGCTTCTGGTAATCCAAAATAAGGAAACACATGTTGGATCATGGCTTCTGCTACTGCTAAGGCTGAATGTTCTTTTGCCGGACAAGCAATTACGTATTTTGAGTATGTGTCGACAAAAGTAATGATATATTTGTAGCCTTGGTTTCCTTCCATCGGTCCCACCACATCTACAGCAAGAAGTTGCCATGGTTTGGACGCTACTAGCTTTCCTGTAGGTCCGGCTGTCCGGGTCCTGTCTTTGCCCAATGCACAGGCTCTGCAGGCTTCGGTAATTTTCTTAGCTGTGATATAAGGAGGAGTCCAGTATACTTGCTGGAAGGTAGCAGTTAATTTTCTCTGGCCTAGGTGGATGCCATTGTGCATATGGATGGATTGCATGGTGGAGAGTGCTGCAGTTGGTGTTATAACAATTTTTCTGTCTGGCGTGAATAAGTTGTCTCCTCTTCTGGTGAGTTGGGAGAAAATACTTCTGGGCATCCAGTCTGGTTTCTCTTGTCGTTGAAATTGTTTCAGCAGTTCTTGTTGGTCTTGATCTAATGAGTCTTGATGATGGATTGCTAATATGGGCTGATTTTCGGTATCTTGGCTGGAGGTGTCTTTGGCTGAATTAGTAGGAAGTCTTGATAAAGCATCAGCATTGGTATGAAGCTTTCCAGGTCGATAAGCAACCTCGAAGTTAAATTCTTCTAATGATTCTCGCCATCTGACGGTCAAGGCATTTTTTGGTGTCCGATTTTCTAAGCCATTGGAGGGCGTGGTGATCGATGATGATGGTGACCTTGACACATGCTAGGTAGGCTTTAAAATGTTGCAAGGCCCAAATGATACGTAGGCATTCTCTTTTGGTGACTGGGTAATTTATTTCTGCTGGATTTAGTGTTCCGCTGGCACAGGCGATTATGTATTCTTTTCCTTCTCTGGTTTGTCCTAGAACGGCACCTATACCAAATTGTGAGACATCCGTGTATAGGCAGAAGGGCTGGGTGTAGTCCGGAAAGGATACTACGGGAGAGGCTACTAATCGTTCTTTTAAGGTGTTCAAGGCTTGTAGGCGTTGTTCTGTCCATAGAAATGGTTCATCTTTTCTTGTGAGGTCATGAAGGGGCTTGGCAATGGTGGCAATTTGTTTTACGAATCTGCGGTAGTAGGAAACTAAGCCAAGGAAAGCTCGGACTCCTTTGACATTGGTGGGAGAAGTTAAGGTGCTGATGGCATCTAGTTTGTTAGGGTCTGGAGCAATTCCTTTTTCAGAAACTATATGTCCTAGAAATTGGACTTCTTTCTTGGCCAGAGTGCATTTTGATGGCTTGACTTTCAAGTTAGCTTCTCTGATCCTCTGGAATAATTGTTTTAATCTCTGTAGGTGTTCTGTCCAGGTTTTCCCGAACACGATTATGTCGTCCAAGTATGCCAGACATGTTTCCCAGGCTAATCCTTGTAGTACAGATTCCATTAACCTGGAGAAAGTTGCAGGGCCGTTGCATAGGCCGAAAGGCAATACTATGAACTCATATAATCTCCCTTGACTAGTCGCAAAGGCTATCTTTTGTTGGTGTTCTAGGAGGACTGGTACTTGCCAGTATCCTGCTTGTAGATCCAGGGTAGTGAACCATTTAGCTCCTAATAGGGAATCTAAAGAGTCGTCTATCCTGGGTAGTGGGGTAGCATCCTTAATGGTGATGTCGTTCAGTTGGCGGTAGTCGATACAAAACCGGGTGGATCCGTCTTTCTTCCGGACTAGTACCACCGGAGATGACCACGGGCTTGTGGAATGTTTGACAATTCCAGTCGCCAGCATATCTTTGACTTGTGATTCTTCCTCCTGTTGTTGTATCGGATTTTTCCTCCGGATTGGTTGTTTGATTGGGTGCCCTACAGTATGGATAGGGTGTTGCAGTACGTTGGTTTTCCTGACGTCTCGGTTGGAAGTAGCAAAGATGTCTTGGTAGGTAGTCATTAAATTTTGCAGATCGGTTTGTTGTTGAGCTGATAAATGGGAAGGAATATCAGGGAGGGGGAGAGGGTCTTGGGAGGGGTTTTCTGCAGGGACGGATAGCTCTTCTGCGTTAGGTTCTAGTTCCCCAATGGCTAACCCTTTTGGTAAAGTAATTGGTTGATCGGAGATGTTTGCTATTTTTTTACAGTTGAGTTGGTTGGATATTAGGCTTGGAGTGGTCAGGCAGTCCCTATCAAAAGGGCTTTGGAGGTTAGGGGTCATGATGGCATCCCCAGGTAAAGTGGGCTATATGGGGACCCATATTGGTGAGAGGGGAGTGTCACTAGTTTGGACGTGACAGCTTGAGTGGTTTGGAGGAGACATGTGGTAGGTTTACTCGGATTCTCCGGATCGATCATGAATGTGGGGGTAGGGTTTAAGATTTTGGGTTCTGGGGGTGAGGTTAAGATTGGGGTTGTTTGGTTAGCTCGTATGAGACAATTTGTAGGGGGGTTGGCCTTGGGGTGAGGAAGTTTGGACTGGATGGTAGTGGCTGTTATTTGAAGTTTGAGGGAGAGGGGTGGATCTTGACTTTATGGATTGTTTATGGTTGGGTTTTTGTTTGTGTTTTGGTTTGGGGGTGAAAACGTTGGTGTTCTCTTCCCGCAATCGATGGAAGTGCTCAGGGAAGTGAGCAAATCGAGCCCCAAGTATCCATCATACTTGGTCTCTTTGGGATCATAGATCATGAACGAATGATCTGTTCCGTGATATGGAACACAGGGGTACTAACATAATGAAAGAGTCTGTCCATAGTTTGGTATAATATCATCATTAGCACCCTACAAAACTATTGAAGAAGGCTGAATATGTCCTAAGGCTTTGTGGTGCTGTCTGAAGAAAGGAATGAAGAGACATGAACAGGAAGCTCCCTTATCAATTAAAAGTTGGACTTTCACCCCATTTAGGGTGATCTTCCTGTAGATAGGAAGATTCTCTGGATCTGTCCCCTCATAAGCCCCCGCCATTCTGACGACTATTTGTGTGCGGGGGCGGTTTAAAAATCCAGGTCGCCGTTCGTGTCCATTTCTGGTTCTGGTTCTTCAGGGCCTTCTTCCTCATTGAAGTTTTCGAATCCTGCAGTTACGTCTTCCGTTATGGTAGCTATTCTCCTGGGCTTGATCCAGGGAATCTGAGCCCACCAACTAGGTGACTGGGTCCTTCTCTTAGTCAGCTCTGCGAACGACTTCTTTAGTGAGGTCAACACGCACTGGCTATTACACGGCTTCCAGTCGGCGGGGCGAATCATGGCCCATTCTTCAGCTATGTCGATGGCTCTTGGTGCCATAGGGACAGTTGTAGGCACTTAAGGCGGGTGTGTGGTCACTTTACTGATGACGGCGATCTTGTCTTGTTCTCTGTTTTTTCTGAGAGCCATAATACGCCTCATTACTGGCATATCGTGCTCGTAGTTCGTGGGTTCTGTTATGGAGAAGTGATCTGCCACTGTTTCAGGCAGAATTCTCAGTAATGCTTTGAACACGATTTTCTTCCTCTGAGCTGGGGTCTCGTCAGGGAAAGCGGTTATGGCCAGTTGGGTTAATCGGCTTACACTGTCGTCCAAGTCTCCTGAATGTTTTACTTCATGAAATTTACGGTCCGCAATTGTCTGGCCAAGAATTGGGTTGATAGCTACTTTTGTATAGCTCTCAAACTGTTCCCAGGTTAACCCTAGCATATTGTCACGCACATACCCTGACACCTTAGCTGCGTATTTTCCTAGCTTCATTACCACAGTATATATCTTGGAAGCGTCCTCGTTTCTGAACGTCATGTCCAGGACCGGTTTGACTATTTCCATGTATGTATTAACATCATACTCCTCTGGCTTTAATGCCGGGATATTGAGTGGTTTAGTTGCCATGGTGAATGTTGTGTTTGATGCTGATTGAGTAAAATAAGTTTATCAACACTATAAAAGCTGATATGCCGTATCGAGACACCGCTGCCTTCAGTGTTATGCCTGGTTGTAATCCAACAGGCTTCAGTATTATATCTTAATTTTAAGAATCCGAATTTCAGATAATTATATGTGGACTATATCTCAACAGGGACACGTCGAGCTTAATGAATTTGATAGGTAAATACTCAATCAGGACAACGATAACATAATAAAAACACAGGTTAGATAACACTCTTATTTATTCAAAGCATGGGCATATATATATATAAAAGGTAGCACTAGACTATACTGTTATTAGAACAGCAAGTCAGTATAACATGAAGAAGAGTGGTGATGGGCTGGTCTATCAGAGTGAGAACTGAGCGATCTCTGCCATACCCATAGCTTACTCTGACTGTTCCTTTTACTTATATATTTTTTAGATCTCAAGTGACGGCGTCTCTTCCGTGGATTGACCTCCCAATCTACCAAGATTGGAAGCCAAAGCGTCACATTTTTCCTTTGCCCCTTAACTTTCTCTTCATAATTGCTGAGGGGCACAGGGCCCTGGGTGGGGCTTTGGTTTCCTGGGCGTTTCTGCACCCTCCTCAGCTCCCCGCCAAGGAGTGGCTTCGGTCACCCAGGCTTTATTGTGGTCGGCAGGGAGGATTCTGTAGGGATGCTCGGTTATGGCCTTGGCCTTGCTCGGGGCCTAGGGACTGTTCGGCCAGGCAGCTTGGCGAACAACAACAACAACAACATGAAGAAGAGAGCGAACTAATTCCACCCTCTACTAAGTTTCAAGTTATTACTTGAGTGGCAATGGAAGCATGGAAATAAACAAAGATGCTCAGATAAACATATACACAGACAAGAATCCATGACAATAATACAAATGTGAGCGAAGCGTCTAGCGTGAAGTATTCTGACAAGGTATGATAGAGTGTGAAACTTATCGCTCAGCCACAGAGCTGGTCGGGCGGTAAACAAACAGGTAGATACAGCATGCGTGCAGGTAGGTACATCAAAGGAGCCGCGTTGTAGCCTATAGTTCAGGTGGACTGTGGTCTTGAACAATGGCTATATCTTTATTGCGATATTATATTAGGGGATAAGGTTAGGCGGTTTATTTAATTCTAGAGAGGAAGATAGTTTACTTTGGAATACAACTATCTAAGAATTATTGTGAATAATCTCTCACACGGGACACAAAGATAATATTCGACCCTGGATGAGGTTAATTTACACGGACAAATGAACTCAGAATCACAATAACAATAGTGACTGATTTGTGAGGAATAATATGAAATTTATGAATGCAATAATAATTTATTCGAGTCTTAAGGAGCACCCTTATTTACGTGCCGGAAAATAGCTTATCAAAATAGCGATTTAGTTAATAATGATAATACTGAGGTTATATCTCAGGAATATCCTAAACTTCCTAAAGGGTAGTAGTAAAGAAGTTTTACTTATATACATAAGATCTTAAAGAATGCAGAACTAACGTAGCATTGTATTATAACGTAAATACGAATATAATCAAGGGATTACTATATTAAATAATAAATATAATCCATAACCATATAATAGGCAGATTGAATCAAGAGCTGGAAAATCTGAGTTCCTCGAAAAGGGTGGAAAGAATTATATGAACCGAATCACGATTATGATTAGATTACTCACAAGAACTAATAGAATACAAGTATCTTGATTACGAGTTAAATCTAACTCGACAGAAGGGTTCTTTACTATCAAATTAAAGAAATAGAAATATAAATTCTCTGGTGATAATTATATGGATATATAAACCGTAAATTGGGCGTAGGTTCTAGGTAGATCTTGAATGAAATAGGGAATCACTTCACAGTATACACTTTCACTTCGACTTGAATACACAAAGAATAATTAACACATAGGAATAAAATTTGAGAGTATTCTGGTTAAATAACACGTGTAAAAAAACGGCTATGTAACGTACATAAAATTTAGGTTTTCTGAAGGATTAACACAATTTAGCTTGTCAGTATCTCGTACTTAATAAAACACTGTACGGATCAAAGTTAAAGAAGTTACACAGAGAACACTGATTCAAGATATATCTTAGGCACAGATCTATAATTAAGTGTGTGACGCATGTCCAGTGTGAGCATGCTGTACAGAACGCCTAGTCATGCCCCACTCTCGCTAGGATCGTCAGGGCAGGAACTTTGGCTGTAGTCTATGTAGAGTTTCCTAACTTAGTTCATGTGAGCCGTTGTACTATAAGTATTATGAATATGTATTTTGTTTTCATCTGAGTAAACGAGTTCTATTTTATATCATTAGTTATAAGTATTGTGTATAAAACTTATTTGTAATGATGAGAGGAGAGAGAGAGATTACGTAATGGGGGTCAGTGGGTGCGCCATGCGGGAGGTGGGCCTAACTCACTAGCACTCCCCCCCCTCCCCCCTCCCCTCAGTGCGTGGGAAAGCCTTTGTCTATCCCAGATTGAGAGAGAGCAATTATGTAATGATTGTCAGTGGGCGGTCCTTAGTAGTTTACGTTGGACTCACTAGAGGGCCGAGTATAAAAAGGGAAGTCTCGCCACATTTTCTTCAGAACTCATTAGGCAGAGCGACTTCTCATTTCCCTTGCTAACTATATATATTCTTCTGACTGATGTGAACTTTCTCTACTATCTTTACAGCCTTTTTTCCTCTTTTCCCTACCCTTTTTAACTTCCATGGTCCCGTTGGTGCAGAGCTAGTCAGCCAACGTATTATCGCTTGAGTTCTCACGAGATATATGCCTAGTAGATAGCCTATTTTGGAAGGGATAATTTAGAATAGGATTGATTAATGTTTGTTGCACTCGTATATGCATTTCCCTGGGTGTTATTATTATTGTTCCTGTTTTCTGCTGGTCTAGGTAATGCTAGACTGGGATAAGGCTACTGGTGTTGTGATTTCCGATGTGTACTAGATTTTGTTGAACCTGTACAATCGCAACGGAGACGTGGGAAGCCTAGGTGGTCTTTCTGATTGTGTACCTTGTGAGTTTAGCACTGTGTTGCGAGTGAGGGCTTTTGCCTCTGCCACCCAACACTGTACTAACTCGTTTGCTTTGACTTTGAGAGGATCGCCAGGAGAGAACCAGATACTAGCGATCTGGATCTCTCAAGAGAGCATCCCGTCAATTAACGTAATTTGGCCGCACAGCCTTAAGGACCTCGCTAGGCTACGAGCCGCTTGCTCAGCCATTGTTTCCTAGCCTACTACATCCACGTATTATCGCTTGAGTTCTCACGAGATATATGCCTATTAGATAGCCTATTTTGGAAGGGATAACTAGAATAGGATTGATTTCATGTGTTGCACGCTTAGCTACTTTAGTGATTAGTGGCCCACGAGCACAATCCGAGTAGGCTATTGCCGGTGCATTGGCGGAGTACTTCTTTTTAATGTTTGCCAGTTACTATTGCATATTCTTATAATTCTTCTTATGTCAATTTAAACCTTTAATGATATTTAATTGCCAGTGTTTTGCTTATTGAATTGCTGTTCAAAATCCGATACGTACTTCTTACGAGCATCCGAGAAGCATCTAACTTTTTCAGAAGATTCCTTGCTCGATGCTTAAGGACTATTGATTAACGTAACGTAATAGTGCCGATCCGAAGTAGAGGGTGGAGGACTTCTTAAGTTCTTAGTCAAGGGTGGATTACTTCGGCTTCGGCCAACACTATTCTTTGGTGTTGTTGTTTCTTACTTCTTTATTTGATTGTTGACCAGACTAGATAATTCCTGTCTCTTTATTAGTCTGTTGTTGAACACTAGTACCGAGTTCTTGTATACCCCGTTATAGCAGATCGAACTCTGGAGGGTACTGGTGTTTTTTTGTTCGGCTGGCAGTACTCTGGGGTTGGGATCGTGTGTTTCCGTTGTGGCAGCGAGCCGTACTCGAGTCCTGATTGAGAGCCCTTGTGTACCCGAGTGCCAGGTCGTAACAAATGGCGACCTTGCTTAGGATTTTGTGAACAGTATAAATTTTTGCAGAGTTGTACAACATTTGTTTGTTTGTATTTTAGCGTGCATATTGAAGAATATTTTTTTTGTATGGCAATTAGTAAAGCATTTAAGAGACTCCAGTTAATTTAGTAATTAGTGCTTGCATAGGAAGTTTAACACTTTTGTCTCGAGAATTTTTTTGTGGACTTCAGTATGTCGTGCACTAGCACTGACGATGAGCGAGAGATGCCATTTGAAGAGGTGCCGTTAGTAACCAGTGAGGAGGATGCTAGAGTTTTTGTGAGTAAGCGGTACCACGTGACGGAGGAGAGGCTGACTGGGGTGGATGTTTATGGCTTGCACCTGATAGCCAAGGTTTTGGGCATTTCCAAGGTAGTAGGGATGTCCAAGGGGGAGCTGATTTCCTGGGTGTTGCGTGGGCGACATGGGGTTTCGGAGGAGAGGGTGTTTGGGGGGGTTCCTCCCCAGATCCCCTCTCACTCGACTCCCACAGTGCCGTCCACTCAGTTACCGGAGGTTAGCACTCTCCCACAGAGGGATGAGAATTGGCAGATTGGAGTGCCCTCGGGTGGTGCACATGGTGGTTCCCCAGTTTTTGCCCCCCCTCCTTCAGTAGTGGCAGCTCCCTCTTCCTGCCTGTCTCCAGATATGGTATTTAAACTTGAGCTTGCTAAGATTGAGGCTAGGAAGCAGGAGATTGAGGCTAGGAAGCAGGAGAATGAGACTAGGAGGCATGAGATTGAGGTTAGGAGGCAAGAGGATTAGACCAGGAGGCATGAGGCTGAGCTTAGGTACGACTCCGAGAAATATTGTGCTAAATTAGATTTAGATAAGACTCGTGCAGAGTCGACAGGGACTCGGATGGGCCATGAGGGCCAAGTAAGAGAACAGTCCTTAGCCTACTTAGTCAAATTGGTGCCGGTATTTAGTGAAACTGAAGTCACAGAATTTTTTAATCGTTTTGAGAAGAAGTGTAGGGAGCATAATTGGCCTGAAGAGAAGTGGGCAGCTCTAGTCTCCTCAAGACTTACGGGTAAGGGTCTGAAGGCTTATGATGCACTGCCTTTAGAGTCTTGCATTGACTACCCAGAATTGAAGAGAGCTGTCCTACGGGCATACGAGTTGCAACCGGAAACATATCGAGTGAAGTTTCGGGGTGTTACAAAGACTAGGGAGGTGACCTTTCTTGAACATGCCCGGGACTTAAAAGATGCACTTAAAAACTGGACACGTTCTGAGAAAGCTGAGACGGCCGAACAGTTGACTGAGCTGTTTCTGCTCGAGCAGTTTTATAAGTGTACTGGTGCAGAAATGACTTTAACTATTAAAGAAAAGAACCCAAAAACTCTACAGGAGGCAGCTGAGATGGCTGACCTCCGGCTATCACTAATTCGTGGGTGCGGGTCTGCCCAGCGTAGTGAGGCAGGTAACAAGGGGCATGACGCCCCACCCCCCCGAGTTAGTGATATACCTTATGCAAACAAGTACAAGAGCCATGATACCAAGACTGACCACAAGACTAGCACCGTCCCATTTAAGAAGGGGCCGGGCCCTTCCCAGTACCAAGGGAAGCCCAAAGGGGAGTTGGAGTGTTATCATTGTCATGAAAAGGGGCACTTTGCAAGAGTCTGTCCTAGCAAACCACCTACAGCAGCTGTGTCTTTGGCCTGCAACATTGGTGTGTCTCCGAAGTCATCTGAGTTTGCCCGGGGCAGTTCGTCAGAGGCTGAGGCACAGCCAATGCAGAAGCACCTGGGAGGCTCGAACCCTGCTCAGGATGTTTTTTGCGACCATAGAGGGCGGGGTTGCGTGATGTGGGCGGGGCGCAAGCATGGAGTAGAGGTCTTGCGTGATACAGGTGCTTCCCAGACTCTGATGAAAAACTTGACTGGCTACCCTATAAACGCGGCTCGGGTGGTAGTGGTGCAGGGTATTAATGCAACTCGGTCATACCCGCTGGTGCGGTTGGAGTTGGAGGTGGATGGTGTGGCACGTGAATTGGATGTCGGGATTGTGGAGAAACTGCCAGTGGAGGGCGTCGACCTTCTTCTCGGCAACGACTTTGCAATGCCCGCTTCTGAGGTTCTACCCTTAGTCGTTGCCGAGAGGCCGGCCGACGTGAGTGGGGAAGAGCAAGAGTGGGTCGAGCGGTGCCAGACACAACCCATGGCGTGTGTTGTCACCCGAGCTCGGGCAGCTAAAGTGTCACAGCCTAGTCCTCCGTCTTCAGACCAGCGGAGGAACGATCAACAGGAGGAGGCTAAAGCAGGAGTTGGTTTTAAGAGTTTTGACTCGGCGGCTCTCCCGGGTGATTCAGTATTGGCACCTATGTTAGAGTCTGGAGAGGCCCCAGGACCTGTCACAGCTAGTGAGGAGGTAGGGCAGGAAGAGACTCCGAGGCAGCAACGTTACACACGGAGAGAAAAAAGGGTTGCTCAGTTTGATATTGGGGGAGGACTTGGGTTGCTTCGGAAGCATCTAGACAGGTTGGTTCCCTCAGATATTTGTAAACTGCAGTTGGAGGATCCGGAAGTTCAGAAGTGTGGTAATGGTGCTGTCGAAATCAAACACGAGGACGGGGAAGCATGTCATGTGAACCTGTTGGAGGAGTTTGTGAGGCAACCACCTGAGCAGCCTACTGTCCCTGCGTTGGTCTGCCGCGGCCAAGGTGGAGAAGGAGAGGGGGGCAGTAGGGCACAGGTGGAGGAGAGTAGGGATTGTCATGTCTCGGCGGAGCAGTGGGCGGGGGACACGAGTCTGGTGGCTGTGGAAGCGCTAGAGCAGCTGCCTGAGCAGCAGTGTGCAGCACTCCAGCACCAGCTCGGTTCATACCCCACTGGTCGTGCCGAGCCCCTGAGTCTCACAACTCGGGCGGTGCAAGATGTTCCACGGGCAGGTCACGTGAATGTTGAAAGACCGTTAGCCTCGTTGTTTCGGTGGTTCAAGGTGGGCGACGAGGCTTTGGCATGGTTGCCAGGTCAGGGTCGACCCATGGCTGCCAAGGGTGGTGGTAAAAAGGAGGACATTGAGCAGATTGGTGAGGTTGGCTGTGGAGTGGATGTGCCCGGTCGTCACATAGCCTCCCAATGCTGCTCTAGTCTAATGCAACAGCCCTACCATAGACCGACTGTATCTGGCCATGTCTCTAAAAGCGGTGATGCTGAGCAGGCAGATGTCGTCACAAGGAATGCGGGGGTGCGCATGTACGGTATCGGCGGGGAAGCCTTAGCAATAATGAACTATGGGAGTGACTGCACAGGTGGTACTGATTGTCCCTCTCATGACCTGGCTGTTCTAGGGACGAAGGTGGAGAAGGAGGGAGACTACAGGTTAGAAGCTGCGGTCTCGGCTGGGTTGTGGGAGGGCACTAGGCATGTTGTTCGTGGAGACAGTGCAAGGCAGTTGTTTACTAGGCTATGGCAGTACTTTCGCATGTTTGTTGCTTCTCCAGGCCTGATGTACGGGGTAGAATCCGACATGCAGGCTGGAGATAGTGCAAGGCTCAGTTTAATTCCCTACCGTATAAATCCTGCTCGACAGCCTATGGTGCAAGCAGAGCTGGACTACGTGTGGACGAAGGGTTTGAGGGATAAGGAATGTCGTGAGTGGTCGTTGCCTGTAACTTTGCAACCGGTGTTAAGTGGCAAGATCAGTGAGTGTGTTGATTGCGAGAGTGTGTGTGCATTATCCCTGACAGACGCCTATACCTTATCAAGAGTTGACGACACCATAGACCGCCTCGGGGCTGCATCGCCTATCACGAGGGTGGATTTAGTAAAGGGTTGCTGGCAGGTGCCTTTGTCCGAGCGTGCTGGGGAGGTGTGTGGTTTTGTTGTGGACGGGAGTACCTACCGGTGCAATGTTATGCCTTACGGACTTAAGAATGCACCAGCAACGTTTCAGAACCTGATGAATGAAATTGAAAAGGACGATGATGGGCTGGAGCATCCTGTTAGTTTCTGCTCGGAGAAGTACAATTCGGCCCAGGGGAGCTGCTCTGTTGTCGAGGAGGAGCTGCTGGCGGTTGTGCTTGCGCTGGGGCATTTCGAGGTCTATGTTCCAGCCTATGGTCCGGTCGTTGTAGTTTACCCAGATCATCACCCTCTCAAGTTCTTGGACCAGTTTCACAATCGGAATATGAGGCTGACCAGGTGGTCATTAAGGTTATTGGTATATAACCTGGACATACGCCATATTGCCGGTTGTGACAACGTGGTTGCAGATGGTCGTTCAAGGGTATATGATCCTGGGTAGATTGACACACGGGTAGCCTCCTGCTTTAGTTTGAATAGTATTTTGCGCTTGGTGCTTGTTGGCTCGCGGTTGTAGCCCAGCGTATTGGGTCGTAAAGCAGGAGTTGAGCATTTGGTATAGAAGAAAATAGGCTGCCCTTATAGTGCAGCCGGGAAAAACATATTAAAATATAAAAATCATAAAAAACTCTTTCTTTTGATATAGATAATTGTATAAGTTTGTCATAGCCTATAGAGTTTGAGTAGTCCACGAACTATCAAACGGCTGAGCTGCTGTAAGCTCGCTCTGGGAGCATGATAGTGTGTCTTTTGCTATTGTTGGGAGGAGTTATAAAATGTGATTTTTTTTTTTTTTAATAATAAGATGTGTTTTAGTGATAAACTCAGCTTTGTTTTAGTGCCATGCGGTCGCTGGGTGTGAGGGGCTTGATGGGGTTCTGTGTTTGTCAGATTTTAGCTCAGGGTTGAGCAAGTAAAATCTTGGGGGAGGTGTGACGCATGTCCAGTGTGAGCATGCTGTACAGAACGCCTAGTCATGCCCCACTCTCGCTAGGATCGTCAGGGCAGGAACTTTGGCTGTAGTCTATGTAGAGTTTCCTAACTTAGTTCATGTGAGCCGTTGTACTATAAGTATTATGAATATGTATTTTGTTTTCATCTGAGTCAACGAGTTCTATTTTATATCATTAGTTATAAGTATTGTGTATAAAACTTATTTGTAATGATGAGAGGAGAGAGAGAGATTACGTAATGGGGGTCAGTGGGTGCGCCATGCGGGAGGTGGGCCTAACTCACTAGCACTCCCCCCCCTCCCCTCAGTGCGCGGGAAAGCCTTTGTCTATCCCAGATTGAGAGAGAGCAATTACGTAATGATTGTCAGTGGGCGGTCCTTAGTAGTTTACGTTGGGCTCACTAGAGGGCCGAGTATAAAAAGGGAAGTCTCACCACATTTTCTTCAGAACTCATTAGGCAGAGCGACTTCTCATTTCCCTTGCTAACTATATATATTCTTCTGACTGATGTGAACTTTCTCTACTATCTTTACAGCCTTTTTTCCTCTTTTCCCTACCCTTTTTAACTTCCATGGTCCCGTTGGTGCAGAGCTAGTCAGCCAACGTATTATCGCTTGAGTTCTCACGAGATATATGCCTAGTAGATAGCCTATTTTGGAAGGGATAATTTAGAATAGGATTGATTAATGTTTGTTGCACTCGTATATGCATTTCCCTGGGTGTTATTATTATTGTTCCTGTTTTCTGCTGGTCTAGGTAATGCTAGACTGGGATAAGGCTACTGGTGTTGTGATTTCCGATGTGTACTAGATTTTGTTGAACCTGTACAATCGCAACGGAGACGTGGGAAGCCTAGGTGGTCTTTCTGATTGTGTACCTTGTGAGTTTAGCACTGTGTTGCGAGTGAGGGCTCTTGCCTCTGCCACCCAACACTGTACTAACTCGTTTGCTTTGACTTTGAGAGGATCGCCAGGAGAGAACCAGATACTAGCGATCTGGATCTCTCAAGAGAGCATCCCGTCAATTAACGTAATTTGGCCGCACAGCCTTAAGGACCTCGCTAGGCTACGAGCCGCTTGCTCAGCCATTGCTTCCTAGCCTACTACATCCCAGCTAGACTTTGCTCGATCAGCAGATACAGAATAGTATTGAAACTTTCCTTATGTATGATATTGTTTATGCACTATTGATTTCATGTGTTGCACGCTTAGCTACTTTAGTGATTAGTGGCCCACGAGCACAATCCGAGTAGGCTATTGCCGGTGCATTGGCGGAGTACTTCTTTTTAATGTTTGCCATTTACTATTGCCTATTCTTATAATTCTTCTTATGTCAATTTAAACCTTTAATGATATTTAATTGCCAGTGTTTTGCTTATTGAATTGCTGTTCAAAAATCCGATACGTACTTCTTACGAGCATCCGAGAAGCATCTAACTTTTTCAGAAGATTCCTTGCTCGATGCTTAAGGACTATTGATTAACGTAACGTAATAGTGCCGATCCGAAGTAGAGGGTGGAGGACTTCTTAAGTTCTTAGTCAAGGGTGGATTACTTTGGCTTCGGCCAACACTATTCTTTGGTGTTGTTGTTTCTTACTTCTTTGTTTGATTGTTGACCAGACTAGATAATTCCTGTCTCTTTATTAGTCTGTTGTTGAACACTAGTACCGAGTTCTTGTATACCCCGTTATAGCAGATCGAACTCTGGAGGGTACTGGTGTTTTTTTGTTCGGCTGGCAGTACTCTGGGGTTGGGATCGTGTGTTTCCGTTGTGGCAGCGAGCCCGTACTCGAGTCCTGATTGAGAGCCCTTGTGTACCCGAGTGCCAGGTCGTAACAAGTGCAATAGAATACTTGCATATTTAATCTTACCTTCACAACAATAGCCACAACTTATAACACTCAGAGACACTTAGGGTATAGGATTGGAGTGGCCATGAACGAGAGTCTGGACGACGTAGGACTCGGTGTTCGGCTGGGCTGGACGTGGAGGGGAACTGGCCTTTCACTTCAGGGGCAGGGCAGCACACTCTCTCGTACAGGATGAACAGCACCAATCCAATCCCACTCCTGGTTTGTAGCCAGTGGAAGGAAAGCAATAGTGTTTGCTAACTTCTTTCAGTTTCACTTAGGCTAGATTTGGGTTATAATTAGTGTTCAGTTTGGTCTAATTCGGTAACATAAGGACATGTGGATATCGCTGTTTTGGCTATGGTGAAGGTAGTTTTTAAGCTAACAATACATGGCAGATATTAAGTTATGCACACAGAGATTCTGGATCTTTCAATATGGTTCGGCTTAATTTTAGAGGGTACTATGGTGACGTAATGGATGATTTTCTATTCATCTTAATATTTAGCTTTTATTATTGTATAGGTTATCGTTCTTTCACTATTCACTTAGGTGGTACTATCCCCAGTCTTCCCGGGAGGTACTGTAGAGGAGGTACTGGGATTCCCATCTATTCAGGTATTGAGACAGTTCTTGGTTTTGCATTTGCATAAAGAGCTCCTCGTCATACTGCAAATCCGGCTGGAGGTGATGAGATTCCTTGGGCTTCTGTCTCGGTCCTTGCCATTGGAGGAGCTGGGGTCCCTGCAATTGGTGGGGACTCAAACTTCTTTTAGGGGTAGACTGACCTAGTTTCCTGGGGATTAGAGTATGGGAAAATCCGGGAAACAGGGTAGGCTGACCTATTCCGGCTGGTATTGGAGCCTGGAAAATTGGTCTGGTCTTATTCTTCTTTCTCCGGCTGTTCTGTATTACTGTTTTCCTTTCGGGGGGCGTGATTGGGGTGTGGCTGATCAACCCCGTAATTTCAAATATAATATAAATATCATAAATATATTGCTTCCTTTGTCTGTTTATACTATTTCAAAATAAGGTGGGTTACCCGAATAGAAAAACAAAATATAGTATATTATATGGTATATACAGTATATAATATATATATATATATATATATATATATATATATATATATATATATATATATATT
>JBAKBP010028403.1:0-28642 GCA_037953745.1 Lithodes maja
TGGGACCATAATAAGGGGATCCGATCTCATCTGCTACTGCGTCTCGATCCCAGGTCGCTCTTAAGGGGAGATGGACCGCTTTTCTGGTCCCCCTTCTTCCTCATGTTTAACCCCCCATTAGTTTTCAGATTTTAAGACGTTCAGCCCATTAGATTTGGCAATTTTAATACCTTTCGTCCCATTTCTTTGTCAATATTAAGACTTTTTGGTGTAATTTAGGTGTCATTTTTTTCCTGGCAAGCTATAGCGAGCCTGTAATTTAAGAGACCCCGGCCCTCGGTGGGGACATTTTTCTGACAAATCAATCTTGAGGGAGGGTGTATTTTAAAGTTTGATTGAGGTGTAGGGAAGAAAACAAAATACTAAAATCTTACATAATGAGCAAATAAATACGCCCATCTCCCTTAAGCCGGCTTGGATCTAGTCCTGTCTATCTGTATGTGTCATCTGTTTGCCTCATTTCCTTCACTTGGACTCGGTATTGTACATCTGTCTCGCTTTATTTTTCATTAACAAACACACGCACACACACACACACACACACACACACACATACGCACACACAAACACGGTTGCAGCTCAGTGTTTCGTTTTCCTAGCGATTACAAGAAATACTCTATTATATATATATATATATATATATATATGTTTCTAGTCTCTCAGTGGGGATCGAACCATCGACCATCAGAACGATAGCCGACGCTTAATCAATTACACCACGGCAGTTAGACTGCCGTGGTGTAATTGATTAAGCGTCGGCTATCGTTCTGATGGTCGATGGTTCGATCCCCACTGAGAGACTAGAAACATTTAGTGGCTCACGTGTATTTGTGATATATTCTCAATATATATATATATATATATATATATATATATATATATATATATATATATATATATATATATATATATATATACCGGTATATATAAATATATATATGAACCATTTTCTTGAATACACCTTTGATTAAGTACCTATATGAATATAGCTAAAAACGAATATTATGTTTCTTGGTCTTATTTGACCGAATACAGATTGGATGGGAAGTTATCAGGGCCCAGTGCCGAAAGTCCTTGTTGCCTTTACGTTACGTGGGAGGCGGGGGGTAATGATAACAAACCACCAAAGTAACTAAAAGATAGCGTCATATTCTTGCTTTGTTAGCCTTCACTGGGCTAAGTGTGGAGGAGGTGTGGTGGAGTGGTCTTGCCACTGGCCTGGTAATCCAAAGGTCCCGGGTTCAAATCCCGATGTATCAATGGGAAGATATTATTGGGATGGAATTTGTGCTGTACCTAGTATCAGTGCATTACCACAAGCCCACCGAAACGTCAATAAAATACCCTCATTGTTCCCTGATTAAATAGCACTGTATGAATATTCCATATTCAAAATATGCTATAGGGGTGCAATGCCTGGTGAATTATCTGCTCAACAGGTGGCGTTGTGTGTGTGTAAGTGTGAGAGTCCGAGTGTAGGGGGTGAGACAGTGAAGCACGGGAACGAGGTGGCTTCAGAGATGGGGTCGTTTCGGGCCATGAGTGAGCACCGTGCCTCATGTGAAGGCAAGATGGCAGGTGCTCGTTGTACTCTACGTGCTTCACATGTCTCACTCCCTAGACTGGAACAAGACCTCACGGGCTTCACTGTTCATTGTAAAGCGGTGAATGTTAAGGCTCTCAGCCTATGCCCGAGAGGAAGTAAGTTGGGAAAAAAAAAAAAAAAAAAAAAAAAAAAAAAATCCTCAGATCAAAAGACTCGCTTCCCAATCTTATAACGACCGTGACAAAACGTATGCCAGCCAGTGACTGTCAGTTGTTAGCCCCCAACCCCCCCACCTCAACCAACACCACCACAATTGGTTAGCCTGATTTGGATTCATGGCGTTTTGTACCTCAGGCGAAATTGGGCCCAGGTATATAATTTGTTAGGTATATAATTTGTTGGTTTATCAGACAGCCAGACGCCAAGGAAAACATTACTTATCTATTTAAAGTAGAATGCCAATGGCGAAGCAAAAACGGTTTGGAAGGGAAAGAGAATGCTGTAAAGAAATAGAGACCCCAAAGAGAAAATAGGTCAGGGCTGAGACAACTGGATACAAAAGGGGGTTAAAGGGTTAGAGTCGCCGGAGGGTGAGCGGTGGAGCGGATCCAGGCCAGGGGGTGCTTGTATGCCTTTTTTTGTTTTTGTTTTGTGAGTGAGGGAGACAAAAGGCAGAACTGCCTGTAGCAAGTGCCTCCCCCATAGTTGAAAGAGTGACAGGACCAAAATCAAGGGACGTTCGAGCCAAAATGCCTGGACACACGGAGTTTGAAGCAATTTATGTCATAGGAGGAGGGAAAGACTGATTCTGGGAGAGAGTCCCAGAGCTCAGTTGTTGAATAGAAGAAAGACAGAGTAACGTTTCACTCTTGGGTTGGAGAGTTGCGCAGAGTAGGGGTGGGATTGTGTTGCAAGACGGGTACCACGTACCCTACTTAGAGGAGGTGGTATACACTGGGAGAGCCCTGAGGAGCACTGTGTATTGCAGTAGCGATATAATAGCGAGAGAGATGCAACATTGCGGCGAAGAGAGACAGATTGCAGAGAGTTGGTGAGTGGACGGGAATTAATGATACGCTTAAGGGGAGATGGGCCGTTTTTCTGGTCCCCCTTCTTCCTAATGCTTAGCCCCATTAGTTTTCAAATTGTAAGACGTTTGCCCCATTAGTTTGTCGATTATAAGAGTGTTTGCTCAATTTCTTTGTCAATATTAAGATCTTTCGTGCCCTTTAGGTATCGATTTTTTTCTGGCGAGTGCTAGCGAACTTGTAATTATGGAGGAACCGTCCTCCGGTCGTGATATTTTTCTACCGACAAATTTAAAAAATAATCTTTAAGGAGAATCTAATGGATGTGTTTTTAAGTTTGATGGAGGTCTGGGGAGGACACTAACACATAAATGAATATATGAATAGACCCCCCAAAACAACCATCGTCCCCTTAACCCATTCAGTAGCCGAGGACGCGTTTCTTCATTTTATTGTGGCTATCATTAGACGATTTTATTCAGCTTAGGAAGGTTTTTTTGGAAGTCGGAGGGTTAATTAGGATCGTTTGTTTCTCCTTTGCTTCCTAGAGATCCTTCCTAACCTAAATAATTTATTAAGAATACAAGCGGCGAAATGAAAGGGGTGGAAAGTGGAAGGTAAGGATATGGATGTGATAAGAAGAGGAAAGAATGTGGGAGAGAAGTAAGACGAAGAGAAGCAAAATGAAGGGATGAGAGGAGACAGAACATAATATAATTTAATGGGATAGTACTCGCTTTTTCTGGATCCCCTTCTCCCTCGTGTTTAGCCTATTAGTTTTGAGATTTTAATATGTTCAGCCCATTAGTTTGGCGAGTTTAACACCTTTCGCCCCATTTGGTTGTCAATTTTAAGACCTTACGTGCAATTTAGGTATCGATTTTTCCCTGACGAGCGATAGCGAGCCTGACATTATTTTACAGAAAAATGTACAAGTTTATCTTGAAGGGGGGGGGGGGGTCCAGGGGGTGTTTTTCTAAGCTTGATGGAGGTCTAGCAAGGACATTAAGAAATAAATAAATAAATGAATGAATAGACCAAAAACCCAGCCACAAGCCCCTTTAGATGGAATGAGTGAATAGAGGAAAGAATACACTAGAAAGGATGGGGTAAAGATAATATGGAGTGGAATGAGAAAGAACCTAAAGAAATCGTCATCCATGGGGGCATAGGCTGTGAAAGCGCATAGCCGTACTTACCCTCCGACTCCACTCCAGGGAATACCCCCGGGTGAGACTCCAGGCAAAAAAAAAAAAAAATCATATTTGTTTTCTTCAAACCACCAATTAATTACAAATAAACCTAACTAGTCAAATCAATTAAACTAATAAATACATGTGGTACTCGAACCTAGGATACTCACACCAAAATTCCGCTCACTAAGAAGGATGACATTAGGAAGAGAAGATAGAATGAAGACATGCATAATGGAAATAAAGAACTGAAAGGATTATAGTAGCGAGAAACAAGGTGGAAGGAATATAGAAGTGAAGAATGTAATAACCCGTCCAGTACCGGTGACGTCCTTTTTTGTTATCATACTCTGGTAAATATTAGACGATGTTATTCACCTTAGGGAGGACGTCGACCCGTAACAAAAAGCTACCGACTATCTCAACCAAGCCTTTTAAAACTACCACAGATCCGTCCTTAGCTCAAAGGGTTAAAAGGTGACGAGTGTATAAAGTGAGCAGTGTAAAGCCGGTACCTTTATAGTCAACATTCGCTGATCAGCAGTTTTCTGGCAACATTTCTGGAATATTTTTCACCGGTACTGGAAACTAGAGTGATGATAAATTAATTTAGGTGACAGAAATATTTTATATGTTAACTTCAGAAGCTACCAGACCGGTGTTGAGGATAAATGTTGAGGGAAAAACCGCTCGTGTGATACCGGCTTTTGTGAAATATATATAAAGAGGTCAGCACGGGGACAGCAGCGGCGGAGGAAAATATAAAGAGGACTGAAGGGTTGGGCGCGGCAGAGGGTTAAAAATGTGGAGCGAGACGATCAAGATATGTGGGGAGGAGGTGGAAGAGAGGAGGAGATGGTGGAAGGAATGGTTGATGTGGACGAAGGAGGTGGAAAGAATGGTGTGGAAGAAGGAGGAATGGATAATGTGGAAGATAGGGAAGAGGTGGGAGGAATGGATGATGTGGAAGATAGGAGAAGGAGGAATGATGAGGAATAATGAGGAGGAGAGGGTGATGATGTGGAAGAGAGGAGGTGGAAGGAATGGATGATGTGGAAGAGGGGAGGAGGAGGGAGGAATGGATGGTATGGAAGACAGGAGAAGGAATGGGGGGTGTGGACGAAGGAAGAGCAATGGATGATGTGGAATAAGGAAGAGGAATGGATGGTGTGGAAGAGAGGAGGAGGTGGAAGGAGGAATTATGTGGAATAGGGAAGAGGAATGGATGATGTGGAAGAAAGGAGGAGGAGGAAGGAATGGACGGTGTGGAAGAGAAGAGGAGGAGGAAGGAATGGACGGTGTGGAATAGAAGAGGAGGTGGAAGGAATGGATAATGTGGAAGAGGTTAGGCAAGGCAAGGATAGGTGGAAGAGGTAGGGTGTAAAAGGAATGAGAATAAAACAGAAGGTATGAAGTGTAAAGTATGAGGTATAAAGGTATAGTGATGAAGGGGAGGAATGAGGAAATAATCAAATACGTGCAATAGCCTAAGGAAGATGCCAAGTTGAATTAAGGGGGGTCACCGGCTTTTAAGGGCAAAGGGGAAAGAGGAGTGTGTGGTAACCACCGAGGAATATGTCTTCTAAGCGTAGTAGGGAAGGTATACAGTAGGGTAGTGATTGAGAGAGTGAGAGTGAGAACGGAGAAATGGATAGGCGACGAGCAGGGAGGCTTTAGGAAGGGAAGAGGATGTGTAGATCAGATTTTTACCCTGAATTGTGTTGTGGAGAAGTATCTGGAGAAGAAACAAAAGGTGTATGTTGCCTTTATGGACTTGGAGAAGGCCTATGACAGAGTGGATAGAGAAGGTTTGTGGAAAGTACTTAGAATATACGGAGTAGAGGGCAAGTTGCTGAAAGCAGTGAAGAGCATGTATGAGGGTGCAAAGGCGGCAGTATGTGTGGAGAGTGAGCAGAGCGAGTTCTTTGACCTGAATGTTGGTTTGAAACAGGGGTGTGTGATGTCCCCGTGGTTGTTTACTGTATATATGGATGGAGTTATGAAAGAAATACTATCAAGAGCAATGGATGTTGGTTATTTCGCTGAAAAGGGAGGGAATTGAGTGGAAGCTACCTATACTGCTGTTTGCGGATGATACAGTTCTGATGAGTGATAATGAATGGAAGTTGCAGGGTCTGGTAAATGAGTTTGGAACAGTGTGCGAAAAACGGAATTTGAAGGTAAATACGGGGAAGAGCAAGGTTATGGTCTTCGAAAGGGGTGAAGTCACAGAGTGTGAGGTGAAGCTGAACGGTCAGGCTATGGAGATCGTCAACTCTTTTAAGTATCTGGGCAGTGTGTTGAGTAAAGATGGGACTATGGATGAAGAGGTGCGGGAGAGGGTACAACAGGGGAAGAGGGTTGTAGGAACGCTAAAAGCAGTAACAAGAAATAGGGGTGGTCAGTATGGAAGTGAAGAAGTCCTTGCATGACAGTGTGGTAATCCCGACACTGACTTACGGAAGCGAAGCATGGACGTTGGTTGAGAGACTCAGACCAAGAATGAGAGCAGTGGAAATGAATTACTTAAGGAGTGCGTGCGGAATTACATGGAGGGATAGACAGACTAATGAGGAAGTAAGAAGGAGGTGTGGTGTGGAGGTAGATGTGCTGGAAAGTGTGAAAAGGAACAACTTGAGATGGTTCGGCCATATGGAACGTATGGAAAGCGAGAGAATGACTAAGAGGGTGTACGAGAGCGAGGTGGAGGGACAGAGGGGGAGAGGTAGACCGAATATGAGGTGGAAGGATGGAGTGAGGAACTACATGAATGAAGGCGGTGCTGGTTGGGGGGAGGGGCGTCGACTGACTGGGGACAGAGGTGCATGGGGGCGGTTCGTTCGTGGCCACCCCTTCGGGGATCACGGCGTCAGGCAATAGATAGATAGATAGACCGGCTTTTTCTATCTTTCTCTCCTTTTCTCTCTTTCCCTGGATTGTATTCATTCGGCCCCATTCAGCCAACTGTTTTAAGACGTTTACCCCAATCCAGGTATCAATATTTTCCTGGCGAGCGGTAGCGAGCCAGCATATATATTTTTTGTTTTGACAGCTAGCTAAATTTGTACATTTTTCGATAGAAACATTTCTCCGGCGAAGCCGGATTTCTCCATATAATGCTGGCTCGCTATCGCTCGCCAGGAAGAAATCGACACTTGGATGGGGATAAACGTCCTAAAACAATTGGCTGAATAGGGCCGAATGGATACAGGCCAGAGAAAGAGAGAAAAGGAGAGAAAGATAAAACAAGCAGGTGACCCCCCCTTAATGAAAATATTAAAGCAATGCGGTGAGGAAAGCATATGAGAAGAGGGACGTATATAAGGTAAGGAAGGTATATTAGATAAGGAAAGTATATGTATAAGCTGGTATAACGAAAGGAAGATATGAAGTAGACTGAATAAATTACTGAATCAATATGGCGAGGGAAGTACCGGTATATGAAATGAAGACAGTACATAAGGTAAAGTAGGTATATTTGATAAGAAAGGTATATGTATATGCTGGAAGGTAAGGAAAGTATAGTAGATAAGAAAGGTATATGTATATGCTGGAAGGCTAAGTAAAGTATAGTAGATAAGAAAGGTATATCTATATGCTGGAAGGCTTAGTAAAGTATAGTAGATAAGAAAGGTATATCTATATGCTGGAAGGCTAAGTAAAGTATAGTAGATAAGAAAGGTATATCTATATGCTGGAAGGCTTAGTAAAGTATAGTAGATAAGAAAGGTATATCTATATGCTGGAAGGCTAAGTAAAGTATAGTAGATAAGAAAGGTATATCTATATGCTGGAAGGCTAAGTAAAGTATAGTAGATAAGAAAGGTATATCTATATGCTGGAAGGCTTAGTAAAGTATAGTAGATAAGAAAGGTATATCTATATGCTGGAAGGCTTAGTAAAGTATAGTAGATAAGAAAGGTATATCTATATGCTGGAAGGCTTAGTAAAGTATAGTAGATAAGAAAGGTATATCTATATGCTGGAAGGCTTAGTAAAGTATAGTAGATAAGAAAGGTATATCTATAAGCTGGAAGGCTTAGTAAAGTATAGTAGATAAGAAAGGTATATCTATATGCTGGAAGGCTTAGTAAAGTATAGTAGATAAGAAAGGTATATCTATAAGCTGGAAGGCTAAGTAAAGTATAGTAGATAAGAAAGGTATATCTATATGCTGGAAGGCTAAGTAAAGTATAGTAGATAAGAAAGGTATATCTATATGCTGGAAGGCTAAGTAAAGTATAGTAGATAAGAAAGGTATATCTATATGCTGGAAGGCTTAGTAAAGTATAGTAGATAAGAAAGGTATATCTATATGCTGGAAGGCTTAGTAAAGTATAGTAGATAAGAAAGGTATATCTATATGCTGGAAGGCTTAGTAAAGTATAGTAGATAAGAAAGGTATATCTATATGCTGGAAGGCTAAGTAAAGTATAGTAGATAAGAAAGGTATATCTATATGCTGGAAGGCTAAGTAAAGTATAGTAGATAAGAAAGGTATATCTATATGCTGGAAGGCTTAGTAAAGTATAGTAGATAAGAAAGGTATATCTATAAGCTGGAAGGCTAAGTAAAGTATAGTAGATAAGAAAGGTATATCTATATGCTGGAAGGCTAAGTAAAGTATAGTAGATAAGAAAGGTATATCTATATGCTGGAAGGCTAAGTAAAGTATAGTAGATAAGAAAGGTATATCTATATGCTGGAAGGCTAATTTTTTTTTCTATGTGATTGAGGGAGGCAAAAGGCAGAACTGCCTATAACGAGTGCCTCCCCCATAGTTGAAAGAGTGACAGGGCCAAAATCAAGGGATGTTCCAGCCAAAATGCCTGGACACACAGAGTTTGAAGCAATTTAAGTCATAGGAAGAGGGAAAGACTGATTCTGGGAGAGAGTTCCAGAGCTCCGCTGTTGAGTATAAGAAAGTCTGAGAGTAACGTTTCACTTTTGGGTTGTAGAGTTGCACAGAGTAGGGGTGGGATTGAGTTGCAAGACGGGTACCACGTGCCCTACGTAAAGGAGGTGGTATACACTGGGAAAGTTCTGAGGAACACTGATTATTATAGAAGCGATAGAATAGCGAGAGAGATGCAACATTGCGGCGGACAGAGAGAGATTGCAGAGATTTAGTGAGTGGACGGGAGTTAATGATACGAAAGGCCTTCCTTTCAACTTTGTCTAGGAGAGCGGTGTGAGAGGAACCTCCCCACTCATGTGAACAATACTCAATACAAGGATGCACTATGCCCCTGTACAGAGCAAGAAGCTGTGAAGGGGAAAAGAACCCCCTAAGGCGGTTGAGCACACCCAGCTTCTGGGAGGCTGCCTTAGCAAGACTGGTAATATGGTCCTTCCAACTGAGAGCAGAAGAAAAAGAGACACCAAGAATATTGAAAGAAGATGGATTGATTTTTGTATTGTTGAAGAATAAGGGATAGTCCGCTGGGAGATCCTGACGGGTAGATAGATGGAGAAATTGGGTTTTGGAAGCATTAAAGGTAACAAGGTTTTCTCTGCCCCAATTGAAGATAGTATTTAGATCAGAATTTAAGAGTTCTATGGCTTCATTACGTTTGTCGTTGAGGGATTGCTGGCTGGGGCGTTCTGAAAAACTAATGGAGTAGTGTAAGGTTGAGTCGTCTGCGTATGAAAGGATGGGAATTGAGGTACAGTTGAGGAGATCATTTATAAAAATTAGAAAGAGAATAGGAGATAGGACAGAGCCCTGAGGAACACCGGAGTTTATGGGGTGAGGAAGTGAACAATGGCCGTCCACAACCGCGGCTATGGAACGGCTGGAAAGGAAATTAGAGACAGGCACAGATGGAGGGATAGAAACCGAAGGAGGGTAGTTTAGAAATTAAAGATTTGTGCCAGACTCTATCGAAGGCTTTCGATATGTCTAGTGCAATAGAAAAAGTCTCACCGAATTCCCGAAAGGAGGATGATTAAGAGTTAGTAAGATATGAAAGAAGATCACCAGAAGACCGACCCTTATGGAAGCCATACTGGCGATCTGAGAGCAAATTATGAGAAGAGAGAAGAGAAATGCTTAAGAAATTTGGAAGCAAGAATAGTTTTAAAAACTTTAGAAAGACAAGAGATGAGAGCAATTGGCCGATAGTTGTAGGGTTGAGAGCAGCCACCCTTCTTTGGGACAGGTTGAATGTGAGCAAATTTCCAGCATGAAGGGAAAACGTTAGAGGATAGACAGAGACGAAAGATAAGAAAGGTAGATAAGAAAGGTATATCTATATGCTGAAAGGTAAGTAAAGTATAGTAGATAAGAAAGGTATATCTAAAAGCTGGAAGGCTAAGTAAAGTATAGTAGATAAGAAAGGTATATCTATAAGCTGGAAGGCTTAGTAAAGTATAGTAGATAAGAAAGGTATATCTATAAGCTGGAAGGCTAAGTAAAGTATAGTAGATAAGAAAGGTATATCTATATGCTGGAAGGCTAAGTAAAGTATAGTAGATAAGAAAGGTATATCTATATGCTGGAAGGCTAAGTAAAGTATAGTAGATAAGAAAGGTATATCTATATGCTGGAAGGCTAAGTAAAGTATAGTAGAAAAGAAAGGTATATCTATATGCTGGAAGGCTAAGTAAAGTATAGTAGATAAGAAAGGTATATCTATATGCTGGAAGGCTAAGTAAAGTATAGTAGATAAGAAAGGTATATCTATATGCTGGAAGGCTAAGTAAAGTATAGTAGATAAGAAAGGTATATCTATATGCTGTAAGTAAAGTATAGTAGATAAGAAAGGTATATGTATATGCTGGAAGGCTTAGTAAAGTATAGTAGATAAGAAAGGTATATCTACTGTATATGCTGGAAGGTAAGGAAAGTATATTAGATAAGAAAGGTATATCTACTGTATATGCTGTAAGGTATGGAAGAAAGAAAGGCATATCTATAAGCTAGAATGACGAAGGGAGAGATGAAGTTGATTGAATAAAGTGTGATTTATTGAAGTAAGGAAAGAAAAGGAGGAAAAGAATAGTATGTTCCGACAATAAAAGTATATCTATGAGAGGAAGAAACAGGTAGAAAGGAGGCAGCACTGAAGTAAAATTAAAGGAGAGTTTGAAGGGTTGGACGCGATGAAGGGTTAAAAAGGTGATGTGGGGCAAAAACTATGATGGGGAAAAAGATGTGGAAGGTGGACGAGATGGGAGGTGGTAGGGTTGAAATAGAAACAGTTAACTGGAAAAGGGATTATGATGAAAGGGAATGAGAAACAAAAATGAAAGACAACGAGAGTAAAAGGTAAAGGATACATGACATTGAATGGATGATCTGAGGAGGAGGTACGGGATAAAAGGTAAAGGAGGTACGGGTTAAAGGTAAAGGATACATGACATTGAATGGATGATCTGAGGAGGAGGTACGGGATAAAAGGAATAAGCTAGTTGAAAAAAGTTAACGACATAATAGGGTAGAAGAGATAAAGTTGAGGAATGAATGAGATGAAGCAAGCATAATAGGCGAGTAAGGTAGACAGAGAAGCAAAGTATACTGCATAGGAGTTGAAGAGAATATAATAATTATGCCTCAAAGAAAGAAGAGAGGAATTAATATGAGGCAAGTAAAGCATATACGAGCTGGAGAAAGTATTATTCTTTCTATATGCATAAAGGAGACGAAAGGCAAAGCTGCCTGTAACAAGTGTCTCCCCCAAAGTTAAAAGAGTGAGAGAACCATTTTTTTTTATTTTTTTTTACAGTATTAGATTACGAGTGGTGTGCTTGTTTAATATAGTGAAATGGATAGGAGGAGGAGCTGGTGTTTGTAAGAGCTAGCTGGATTATTCTCTGTGTAGGTGAGAATTAAACAGAAACAGTAAGGGAACCCAGACAAACGAAATAGGAATTCCAGCAACTCCTTATCACACGCTTATTATGCCTCCCCTGGGTATTGTCCTGCTCAATTGGTGTTTATAATCTACCCAAAAAGGCACCCCAAGGATACAATTAAGGAACACCCCGTTCTTAAAATTAATCATCTATTACAAACCCCAATGTACAAGAATAAACTAATGAAAGCATATGGTCCTCCCGGGATTCGAACTCTGGACACCACATCCAGAACATAAGCATCTAAACCATTACACCACCAAGAAATCTGGCCAAAGAAAGAGAACAGATGGATAGAAAAGAGCGAAAAATATAGAAAAAGGAGGAGGAAAACGTGGGATGAAGAGAATCAAGACAAATCAGAATATAGCAAACTAAGAAAGCATCGCAAAATTACCAAGACAAATAAAATTAATGCATATATAGAGCAGAGGAATGTATATATAGAGCAGAGGAATGTATATATAGAGCAGAGGAATGCATATATAGTGCAGAGGAATGCATATATACAGCAGAGGAATGCATATATACAGCAGAGGAATGTATATATAGAGCAGAGGAATGCATATATAGTGCAGAGGAATGCATATATAGAGCAGATGAATGCATATATACAGCAGAGGAATGCATATATACAGCAGAGGAATGCATATATACAGCAGAGGAATGCATATATACAGCAGAGGAATGCATATATACAGCAGAGGAATGCATATATAGAGCAGAGAAATGCATATATAGAGCAGAGGAATGCATATATAGAGCAGAGGAATGCATATATACAGCAGAGGAATGCATATATACAGCAGAGGAATGCATATATACAGCAGAGGAATGCATATATACAGCAGAGGAATGCATAATATATACAGCAGAGGAATGTATATATAGAGCAGAGGAATGCATATATAGTGCAGAAGAATGCATATATACAGCAGAGGAATGCATATATAGAGCAGAGGAATGTATATATAGAGCAGAGGAATGCATATATAGTGCAGAGGAATGCATATATAGAGCAGAGGAATGCATATATACAGCAGAGGAATGCATATATACAGCAGAGGAATGCATATATACAGCAGAGGAATGCATATATACAGCAGAGGAATGCATATATAGAGCAGAGGAATGCATATATAGAGCAGAGGAATGCATATATACAGCAGAGGAATGCATATATACAGCAGAGGAATGCATATATACAGCAGAGGAATGCATATATACAGCAGAGGAATGCATATATAGAGCAGAGGAATGTATATATACAGCAGAGGAATGCATATATACAGCAGAGGAATGCATATATACAGCAGAGGAATGCATATATAGAGCAGAGGAATGCATATATAGAGCAGAGGAATGCATATATAGAGCAGAGGAATGCATATATAGAGCAGAGGAATGCATATATACAGCAGAGGAATGCATATATAGAGCAGAGGAATGCATATATACAGCAGAGGAATGCATATATACAGCAGAGGAATGCATATATACAGCAGAGGAATGCATATATAGAGCAGAGGAATGCATATATACAGCAGAGGAATGCATATATACAGCAGAGGAATGCATATATAGAGCAGAGGAATGCATATATAGAGCAGAAGAATGCATATATAGAGCAGAGGAATGCATATATAGAGCAGAGGAATGCATATATACAGCAGAGGAATGCATATATAGAGCAGAGGAATGCATATGTACAGCAGAGGAATGCATATATACAGCAGAGGAATGCATATATAGAGCAGAGGAATGCATATATACAGCAGAGGAATTCATATATACAGCAGAGGAATGCATATATACAGCAGAGGAATGCATATATAGTGCAGAGGAATGCATATATACAGCAGAGGAATGCATATATACAGCAGAGGAATGCATATATACAGCAGAGGAATGCATATATAGAGCAGAGGAATGCATATATACCGCAGAGGAATGCATATATACAGCAGAGGAATGCATATATACAGCAGAGGAATGCATATATACAGCAGAGGAATGCATATATACAGCAGAGGAATGCATATATAGAGCAGAGGAATGCATATATACAGCAGAGGAATGCATATATACAGCAGAGGAATGCATATAGAGCAGAATAAAAGTGACAGAGAGGGCAAAGAAATAGAGCTTTAGGGAGAGATGGGCAGTTTTTCTGGGCCCCCTTCTTCCTCGTGATTAATCCCATTAGTTTCCAGATTATATTGCGTTCGACCCATTAGCTTGGCGATTTTAAGACCTTTCGCCCCATTTCTTTGTCAATATTAAGACTTTTCGTGTTATTTAGCTGTCGATTTTTTTTCCTGGCGAACGATAGTGAGCCTGTAATCTTGGAAGAACCAGCCTTCGGCCGGGACATTTTCCTATCGAAAAAGGTACAAATTAATTTACAAGGGGATATAATGGATGTTTTGTTTAACTTTAATGGAGATCTAGGGAGGAAACTAGAAAAATAATGAATAAATGAAAAAGACTCGACCAAAATGTGAACCAGAGAGAAGATATAGATCTGGAAGGAGCAATAGGCAGTGGCAGGCTATTTTCGAAGGACACCATACGAGGATATTTGTGCCGAAAGATAGGATAGGTCAAAAGAAAAATATGAGGACACTACGATATATTAACCCCTTTAGCACGATGACGCCATTTTTGTACCGCTTATTCTGTTAACATAGGACGATTTTATGCAATTAACGGGAGTGACCTGCTTTTTTTTCTCCTTTTCTCTCTTTCTCTGGCTTGTATCCATTCGGCCCCATTTAGCCTACTGTGTTATGACATTTATCCTCATCCAGGTGTCGATTTTTTCCTGGCGAGCGGTAGCGAGCCAGTATTTTTGAAAATAAAAAAAAATTGCCAGCAGGCTAAATTTGTAAATTTTTCGATGGAAAAATGTCTCCGGCAAAGCCGGATATCTCCATACAATGATGGCTCGCTATTGCTCGCCAGGAAGAAATGGACACCTGGATGGGGATAAACATCTTAAGTTTAAAACAGTAGGCTGAATGAGGCCGAATGGATACAAGCCAGAGAAAGAAAGAAAAGAAGCAGGTGACCCCCTTAAGGAGGACCACTATTATTTAGACGGGTCTTGGTGGTGTAATGGTTAAGGTGTCTAAAAATCTGTGTGTGATAACCCGGGTTCGAATCCTGGTGGATCACATATATGCTTTCATTAATTTCATTGGAGGTGTTTGGTGTTGTGGTGAAATTAATATAAAATAGATTACCCCATTTGAACCTTATTAAGAGATTGATTAGAATCTTAGTAAAATCGTTTTATAGTAGCCAAAATACGACGGATAATACGTCATCGTGTAGAAAGGGATAACAAGAAAACTACAAAGAGAGAAAAGCTATGCAAAACTAATAGAAGAGGGGATGGATTAAGTAATAGTGACGAGTTGGTAGAAGATAAACAACTATTACAGTTATTAAACAATCAAATACATTTATAAAGTAAAGTTAAATATCGAGTATTCCAAAGTAACATATTTGAATTATCTTAAAGAGACAATACAGAACAATTCTTTAAGACACGAATAAGAATAAGTGCAGTAAGAGCAGTGAAAGAGGTGTGATGGAGCGTGTGAAAAGAAAGATGAAGAGGAAAGAGCGAATAGAAATGGAGAAACACAGACCATTGGAGAAGGACGAAGACAGAGTTAAGGGGTGAAGGTCCTATTAGTTGGTAGATATGTATTTATTTATTTTTTTTATTATGTTTTAGTTTCCTCCCCAGACCTCCATCAAGCTGAACAAATATATCAGTAAGATCCCCTTCAAGATATATTTGTACATTTTTCTGTAGGAAAATGTTCCGGCCGAAGGCCGAGTCCTCCTAAATTACAGGCTCGCTATCGCTCGCCAGTATATTTCACGAAAGGTCTTAATACTGACCAAGAAATGGGGAGAAATATCTTTAAACCGATAAACGAAAGGGCCAAAAGTCTTAAATTCTGAAAACTAATGGGGCTGAACATAAGGGAAAAGGGGGGTCAGAAAAACCAACCAATCCCTCTTAAATGATTTAGCAGAAAAGGAATTAGAAGCAGAGCGGTTTACAATGAGAAGGTGTTTGTCAAGATAAACATAGAGAAGCAAAACATAAAACATTGAAAGGTAAACCGGTGAATAGTGTTTTGCGAAATATTATCAATAATAGTTCCTGCAAGAAATAAAATGTAAGAGGAAGTGAGGGTAAGAGTAATGAAAGAGGTGTGAAGGAGAATGTAGAGAGAGATAGACGAAAAGGAAAGACTGGAGAGACTTGAAGGGAAAGGATGGTAAGAGAGGGGCGGAAAGTACGTGAATAAAATAACGCAAGCAAATTTAGGAGTTTCATAGAGATAAAGGTGCTGGAAGAAATAAGACTATACTCGGTTTAATTTCATCTGACGATAAATTGAATCCCTTAGCAATTGATTTTTCGATAACTAACGGAAAAATATATAATTACTATGTCCCTGCATCATATTAAGACCAAGTTTATATAATTAGCACCATATTTCACTACACAATCTTCAAAATAACTGAACAATCTTGATGGGAACTTTGCAATTTACCGTCTGTTGAAAATAAACAGAGTATAGCAGCGTGAAGACTAATAAAGTATACAAACCATCAAACACATAAATTAATGTCTTAGCAAGGATCGTGAAGAAGAAATAAAGCCCGCCAGAAAAGAATGTAAGAATAAGTGAGATGTAAGCAGTGAAAGAGGTGTGATGGGGCATGTGAAGAGACAGATCAGGAGGAAGGAGTGGAGAGAAGCTGAAGAAAAAGATGATAGAGAGGGGCCGGAAGGAAGGGAACAGTTTGGAGAAAGGTTATACTATATATATATATAATTATATACTGTATTATACGGTATAGACAACAAGATAGATAGACAGATACATACAGTAGATACATAAGTACATACAAACATACATACAAACATACATACATACAGTACATACAAACAGACAGACAGATAGATAGATAAATAGAAAGATAGATAGACAGATACATACAGTAGATACATAAGTACATACAAACATACATACATACAGTACATACAAACATACATACATACAGTACATACAAACATACATACATACAGTACATACAAACAGACAGATAAATAGAAAGATAGATAGACAGATACATACAGTAGATACATAAGTACATACAAACATACATGCAAACATACATACATACAGTACATACAAACAGACAGACAGATAGATAGATAAATAGAAAGATAGATAGATAGATAGATACATACATACATACAGTGCATACATCTTTCCTTCATCCTATGACTTAAGCTGCTTTAAACTTCAAGTGTCCAGGCACTTTGCCCACAACGTCCCTTAAATTTGGCTCTCTGTCACTCTTTTGACTCTGGGGGAAACACTCGTTACAGGCAACCTGATTTTGTCTCCTTCACACACATAGGTTATATACAAAAAAAAAAAAAAAAAAAAACATACCCGGTATATACAGTACATACATAAATTACAATATACTACATAAGAGACTAGATTAAACAATAGCCAAATACATCGAAATAATAACGTAAACCACTGGAACATTGAAATAATACAGATGGAAGAGACAAGAACATAGGATGGCAACCACTATTAACCAGAACACAGACACAATAATCACTATAGTAGATTACATAACAGCGAACACAAGAACATGATTGGCAAATGTCAGCTCAGTTTATGGACAGAGAAGGCGATTATCAAAATTCTCTAACAATAGGACAAGGCGATCACTCACTGGCATCCTCTTAAAATAGTAAATATATAAACTAGAATATATAAAGAATATATATAAATAAAAAATCCTATATTAATATGACAAAAAATATACGGTAAATAACGGGACACGCACAAATGTTATCAAGAAACACAGAAACGACAAGTGCGAGAAGTTATAAGGAAGAAACGACACACATGAGAGAGAGAGAGAGAGAGAGAGAGAGAGAGAGAGAGAGAGAGAGAGAGAGAGAGACACTTTAAAATTCATAGTGTTGAGAAAGTGGGAGAAAAGGCAAGGTGGGTTGGGGACTATCAATAAATGCAAGAACGGATCGCATGGAAAACGAAAAAGGAATTTTGAGAAAGACGAAGCATATTGCTCGTAGAAGGAGAATATGTGTTGAATATTGCTTGAGGAACAAATAGCAAGGACAATGTATTGATTATTGGATGGGAAAGGCTATACAGAAATTGATGAAAGTAATGGGAAACAGATGCCGACATTTGTTAAGAGATTATTGGTCGATGATAATAAAGTATGGAATATTGAACGATAAAATAGAAGCCAATATTGATTAACTAATAAAGCAACAACAACAACTAATATTGCAATTGCGAAAAGAAAACAACATTGCTAAAATATTACGTAATAAAGGCAAGAACACTTTGTTATATAGGGGATAAGAAAAGGGGGATAGGAAATGAGAAAGTAAATGAGCACAAGAAGCCTAGGATTATTTTATTACTAGACCATAAAACATTCAATAACTGTCTTGATAGTGTAATGCATAAGTGCGCGGAATTTAGATGGGAGTATCCTAGGTTCGAGTCCTTGGAGTTCCACGTGTATTTGTTGGTTTCATTAATTGAGTTTAAGAGGTGAAGTTGGTTGGTGGGAAAAAACATAATAATTCAGTGGTATGAAGAGGAAGAATAAATCTATAAAAATACAATGGATCACGAAACAAATAGAAGCAATACATTATAAACAATCCAAGATCTATTGACATACACACAATACGAACTGAAACAGAGAGAAGAGTATTTAAGGGGGGATGGGCCGGTTTTCTGGAACACTTTCTCTCTCATGTTTAGCCCCATTATTTTTCAGATGTTAAGATGTTTGCCCCGCTAGTTAGTCGATTTTAAGACTTTTCGCCCCATTTCGTCGTCAATATTTAGACCTTTCGTGCTATGTAGGTGTCGAATTTTTCCCTGGCGAACGATAGTGAGCCTGTAATGTTGGAAGAACCGGCCTTCGGCCGGGAAATTTTTCTTCCGAAAAATGTACAATTTAATCTAGAAGGGGGATCTAATGGATTTTTTGTTTTTATTTGATGGAGGTCTAGGAAGGAAACTACAAAAATAATGAATACATGCAAAAATAATGAATACCTGCAAAATTCGGCCAAAAAGTGAACCATCTCCCCTTAATGATATGTCGGACAGGTTAGAGAAGAGAGGCATATACTGACGTTGTTTGCCTTATGTTCGCTCATGGCAGAGTGGTTACGGTGCCTACTCTCCCAAGTATACCTGGGGTGAGTGGGTTCGAATCCTGGTCAGAGAGAAGAGTATTGAGTGACGAAAAGAAACAAATCAAGACAAGCGCAAACAGTACGGAATTAAATATTTAGTGGCCCATGGAAGATAAACTTGGTAAAGAAATTTATATAATTCACAATAGCAGGAGAAAATATAATTATAGTTGAACCAAATATACAGCCAAATATCAAGATATGCAGAATGGCAAAGAATAGACAGAACATGCCCATAGCAAATCCTAGGAGCATGATAAATATGGAAACGATTAAGTTGCTAAATAACTGACATACAAAGCATAAGCAAGATAATTATCGACACAATTAGAAAAATAATAATACAAATAACAACACTGGGTACCACAATGGTCAGCTAAAATTGTCAAACCTTATTAAACTATCGCATAAACGCAGGAACAATGAAAATGAGAAGAACAAAGGAAAAATAACCTCAAATATATGGGGAGATTGAGAACAAATAGAATTCCATCATAGTTAAAGTGAAAATGATTTCGAGGAAAAGAAAAGACAGTGAGGTTGAGGGAAACAGAGGGAAAATTGGATCGTAAGGAAAATGGAAAAGAATTGGATGAAAACAAAAATTTAAAAATTAGCCGAAGGAAAGAGTGCAAGACCCGACCATAAAGAAAACGGGATATACCTCAGAAGAAAAACAATTATAATTACAAGGAAAAATCTGTTGCCTTTGAAATAATAACAACACACACACACACACACACACACACACACACACACACACACACACACACACACACACACACACGCACGCGCGCGCGCGCACGCACGCACTAAGCAACAACATTATTTAGATTGTAGGGCCATCGAAGGTTGAATCAAGAATAAGATCACCATGGGAGATTTTAGACATGTGATAAGGAGTTGCTTGAACTACTGTTTCACATGTCTGGAGTTGATATATAAATCGACTTACACAATATATTACCAATAAAAAAGAAGGGTAAAACCTGGAGAAAAACTAAGAAAATATATGAAATACGGAATCATAGTATTCAATTAAAACAAATACGATTGACAGTTTTAACATTAACAAAGCAAATATAAGTAAAGAAGAAGAAATATTAAACCAACACTATATCTAGATGCACACATCGACACAGCATATAATACGTTCATTCACAAGCAATAATACGAATAAATCAGAAAACACGGATTAGAAGAAAAAATATCTAAAATAAAAAATGAAAAAAAAAATCGTAAAGAAATTTGAGACTATTTGTTAACCCTTTCAGTACCGGTGACGTCTCCTTTACTTGATTTCATCTACATTTAGACGATTTTATCAAGCTTCAGAAAGGTATATGGTAGCTAAAAGGATTAATTGAGATGGTCTTTAGCCTTTTAATCAATAGACGTACTTCCTAAGCTGATTAAAATCGTCAAATATTTACCAGAATATAATGAAAATGTCGTCACCGGTAATGAAAGGGTTAATATAAGAAGAGTTTACACAAATAATGAAAACTAATTTACATAAAGATAGGAAGGATGTTGGGATAGGTACGATAATAAATACAAGAATAAACTGCAGAAAAGTAGATTATAACTCGCAAAAAAAAGAGAGAGAGAGAGAGAGAGAGAGAGAGAGAGAGAGAGAGCAGAGAGAGAGAGAGAGAGAGAGAGAGAAAGAGAGAGAGAGAGAGAGAGAGAGGGAGAGAGAGAGAATATATGCTGGGAGAGGCAAAAAAAGCAGGGAATAAATAACTCCTAAAACAGAAAATATGGGATATTGGAATTCGTAGGAGAGTAGATGGAATGCGAAACCGTCCATTCATGTTCAGCAATGAAGCGAATTACAGAGCTTACTGTATTATAATTACAGAGCTTACTGTATTATAATTACAGAGCTTACTGTATTATAATTATTGAACAGTCTACAAGAAATAAGCTGATAATAACTCGCCAAAGAAGCAGAGGAGAAAGGAAGAGAGGAGACAGGAAAGGAGAGAGGAGGGAGGACAAGAGAGAGGAGGAACGAGAGAAGAGAGGAAAAGAACAATAAACAAGCAAAAAATCGGAGAATAAAACACCAAACTAGAAAATAATCGCTAGCATAGGATCATAAACACAAGGATATAGACTCAGAGGGAAGGGAAACAGGGGGGACAATCATTCACCCAAAAGGAAGGATAGAATACGAGGCGAAGAAAAGGTCAGGAAAAAGAATGAAAACGCAGGGAGCTCGCCAACCTTATATACGGGCCCCTTATATTAGCAGAGGGAATATGTGTATGAGAATTGGGGGGATTAGAACAAGATGGAAGGCATAAGGGAGAGGGAAAGAAGGAAGAAAGAGAGAAAGATAGAGAGTTACATACAGTTACATAGAAACACAGGCTGCACAGACCTTGCAGTTCCTAATAGGCAGTCCGGACTTAATGCTAAAATAGAATTTGCTACAAAGTGGAAGGCAAGGATAGCAAAGCAGAAGGCTTTCTCTCCACCCAACACTCCCTCCGACCATTGGTCGGCATGAAATTATAGTTGGGGAAACAAGTCCCCCAGCAGAATGAGAACAAGTCCCCCAGCAGAATGAGAACAAGTCCCCCAGCAGAATGAGAACAAGTCCCCCAGCAGAATGAGAACAAGTCCCCCAGCAGAATGAGAACAAGTCCCCCAGCAGAATGAGAACAAGTCCCCCAGCAGAATGAGAACAATTTCTGCTGGGAAATATATAGTAAAGAATGAAGTTGAGAAATTATTATATACCACTGATGCTTAATTTGTTGTTTGTTTTTTGTTTTTAAGAGAGAGGAGAGAGAGAGAGAGAGAGAGAGAGAGAGAGAGAGAGAGAGAGAGAGAGAGAGAGAGAGAGAGAGAGAGAGAGAGAGAGAGAGAGAGAAAGAACGAGAGAGAGAGAGAGAGGCAAATCATCTTATGTGTAAGAGAATTGGGGATTACTACTAGATGAAAGACATACGGGAAAGGGAAAAGTGAAGGAGAGAGGAAGAAGAAGGGAAGAGAAGACAGGAGGGAAGGAAGGATAGAAATAGGAGGAAGGAGAGAATAGGAGGAGGAAGAATAAGAAAAACAATAGCGAGAAAGAGTAAAGATGTATGAATGTAGGGGATTGGAACAAGGATAAAAGGCATAAGGGAGAGAGAAAGAAGAGGGAGAGAGAGAGAGACAGAGAGAGAGAGAGTCTTATGTATACATGAATTGGGGGATTAGAACAAGATGAAAGGCATCCGGAAGAGGGAAAAGAGAGGGGGAGAAGGGGAAGAGGAGGAATATCAAGAGGAACAGGAGGGATGGAGGAGGAAAAGATAAACAAATACTGTAAATATAACTAGAGAAAAAGATACATGAATTGGGGGATTAGAACAAGAAGAAAGGCATGAGAGAGAGAGAGAGAGAGAGAGAGAGAGAGAGAGAGAGAGAGAGAGAGAGAGAGAGGGTGGGTGGGGGTTGGGGGCAGACAGAAAGCAGGAGCTGACTGAGTGAGATAAAGGCAGAATTGAAAATGTGCGTGCGGAAGGCAGAGATAGGGAGGAGGAAGTGTGTGTGTCTGTTTGTGTGTGTGTATGGTGTGTGTGTATGGTGTGTGTGTGTGTGAGAGTGAGTTTGTGTGTGTGTATGTGTGTGTTAAAAAGAAAAAGTATTCGGAGGCTGTAGAAAAAAATATCAAATCGAGTAATAAATATATAAGTACTATATATCAGTACGGTACTAAATATAAGTACTATATATCAGTACGGTACTAAATATAAGTACTATATATCAGTACGGTACTAAATATAAGTACTATATATCAGTACGGTACTAAATATAAGTACTATATATCAGTACGGTACTAAATATAAGTACTATATATCAGTACGGTACTAAATATAAGTACTATATATCAGTACGGTACTAAATATAAGTACTATATATCAGTACGGTACTAAATATAAGTACTATATATCAGTACGGTACTAAATATAAGTACTATAATGAAAACACCAAGATGATGAATATACTCTAAGTAAATACAGTATTTTCTCCCACAGTATACGCTATACCCCTCTTCTCTCTCTCTCTCTCTCTCTCTCTCTCTCTCTCTCAGTATCAAAAAGGACCCGGTGAGGGGTAGGTGCCACGACATGCTGTCCGGGTTATTTCGTCAATAGCCCGGGCTATTGGTGATCTACCGGATATCAAACAATTTCCGAGACCATAAAAAAGTGTCGTGTCACAGTGAAGGGTGATTTCGAGTGTACACACAGATTAGCCTAGGAATTATTAGCAACTCGAGAGGAAAACTGCTAAGATCCCTTCAGGAGGAGTCAAGCAAGGCTGAGAGAGGGACAGGAACGCCGTCTCCCCTCCCCTCCCCCCCCCCCATCCCCTCCTCCTTTCTTGACCACAAAAACTGACCACTCGTAAACCCCCCATCCTCCCCTACATCCCCTCACCCGAGTGTCCGTGGGAAAATAAATTTATCGTTTTATTTTCTGATATTTTGTTCACATCGTCTAATCTCCTCCCTCCCCAACCACCCCCCATGCCGTCAACGTGAAAGTGAACGTGAACGCAGGCGAAGTAAACGGAAAGGATAACACAATGGAGGAAACCACTGACAATGATAAAGATCCTGAACAAACACACCATGACACCAACGGCGTGATGGACAACAGCACCGAGAGCCGAGAGGAAGAGGAAGACAGAAGAGGAAGAGAAAGAGAAGGAGGAGAAGGAGGAGAACCAGATGACAGGGGGTACGTCGTGGTCGATTCTAAGAAGAAGAATAACCAGAGGAACGAAAAGGGGGAGGCGAATGAGCGAGCTCAATTTGTACATCGAAAACGTGACCAGCAAGAACCGTCAACCGTATCGGAGTCAGTGCCTCTTTACCTGCCTAAAGATAGCACAATGAACGAGACAAACTTCTTCAACTGGGCCTTATCGCTGTCAGTATCCCATCCAGACCTGAATGTATCATTTGCCAAGGGCTATAATAGGCCGTTCATACGAAGTGTAGGGAATGCAACCTTCAAGTTTCTCACTACACAGGGGTATAAGGGAGTGAAGCTAGTACCACTTAGCCGGATGAAGTCAAGACTAAGGTCATTATAAAACGATACCCTCTCGCCGCCCCCCTTGAAGCAGTACAGCAACATTCTCAAGTGGTGTGGGCAAGGAGACACATAATACGAGGGGAAGAGAGTGAGCAAGTGCTTGCCTTGTGGAAAGGGGTGATACCGTACAGGCATCGATTTTTAAGTATCCTTCCTCCCAACCCCATAGCCACCTATAACGAACCACCTGCCTTCTGTCTACGTTGCAGCAAATGGGGACACAAAAGTTTTAGCTGCAAGGAATGTCACAGGTGCAGGTTCTGCGCAGGGCAACACGAGTCATCCGTTTGTGGCAAACAAATAAAAGAAGGAAAAAGTGTCTCTCCAAGGTGCGCCAACTGCAATGGTCCACATAATGCACACTCGATTCTCTGCAGCAAACGCACCTCAACTAGGAGCTCAAACAACAGGTCGTCAGCTGATCACATCGCCCGCCACTCTCCACTCACCGTTACCCCCTCACCCCGGTCAGCTGGGCATACAGTGAACCGCTCTACCTCAGTCACACTCCCCCTCTCTCTCCCTCTCACACCCACCTCCCGTCCCCTCTTGCCTCCCTCCCTTCCATCCTCCTCCTCCTCCTCCTCCTCTTCCCATTCCTCACTCTCCTCTCCTGTCCCTCCTTTGTCCCCCCCACAGGTACAAAAATATGACAGACAAGGGAGCAACAACAACACCACCATGGTTGTGGGGGCAGGGCTGGCCCAGGAGACTGCAGCCACTGCCAGCGGTGTGGGGGGAGAAGTCGGGGATCAAGGGCGCGCGGGGACATCAAGACAGCTCACCAGTACACATGTGTGGGCAGATGTGGTGGGTACAGGCGTGGGACAAACACAACAACAACAAGTGTCAACATCCCGGCCGCCACGAACCCCCACACCCCACCCCCACCACAACAACAACAACAACAACAACGATGAGATGACACACGCCATACAAATTACCCTGGCTCACCTCAGGTTTGTGGCGGATCAACATCAACAGCAACTGCAACAGCTCATGGAGCAGCAACTTGAGTTCCAAGCACAATTAGGTGAGATGATGACAGCACAAATAAATGAGGTGATGAAATTGGTACTCGCATGGGTAGCCAACAAAGCCAACAAAGCCAACAAAATGAACAATAACCAGGCGGAGAACAATAGTGACAATGCGAGTAATATTACAAACTGTAAGCAGGGGGAATATCACAGTGTTAGAGGGGAACAAACTGAACTTCCATTAGTAAGAGACGATGTTTTAAACAATGCTTCCCATGCCTTGCCAAGAAAGGTCACGGTTAAATCAATAAAGGAAAAACTAGAACAACTTTCAGAAAAGGATGGTATGCGCCTCCTCTCTGCTGTTTCAACAATGAAGGAGACAGCCAAAGTAATTGAGGATATGGTAGACTCGGTAGAGACAGCTAGTGTTGAAGAAACCCAAGTAGGTAGTGATAATGAATAACACAGGAAACTGTGATACAGGCCTAAAGGTGTTATGTTGGAATATCAATGGCATTAACCAACGCTTTGTAGAGCTTCAGCATTTTGCAATGTTGCATGATGTGGATGTAATATGTCTCCAAGAAACCAGGGCTAATGAAACATTTCGCCCTAGATTTGGAAATTATATTGCCCATGTACACAACTGCACTGAAACATCTGCCAGGGGTTTGATTACGTATGTAAAAAAGACTATACCTGTAAAGAGGTTTTATTGTTCTTTTGGTAGGGACACTGAAAATATATCTTTAAAGTTATACCTTGATGATTACCAACTTAATTTAATCAACATATATGTAGGTTGCAACTCACTCGATACACAAGAATTTCCTGACCTGCTATATGAAGAACAGACTCTATTGATGGGCGACCTAAATGCTCACCATAGAGCTCTGTCCTCGCATGAAGGTAGGAATAATACTAATGTTAATGGTCAACGATGGTTAAATTATATAAACTCCTGTAATGAGGTAAGACTAATAGGACAGCCGGAGTCAACGCATGTCCTAGGTGGCAGGCTAGATTATGTTTGTCTGTATAACGAGCCATATCGTACCTGTTCTGTTCACAAGCAGGACTTACTATTATCTGATCACTTTGCACTATTAACTAAGCTAGATGTTAAAAAGAGGCGGGTTGATGGGGGGAGGAAGAGGCTCCAACTCCTACCACAGCATACCAAAGAATTTGTGGAGGGAATGAGTAAGTGGTTTGAGTCATATCCTGAGACTAACTCAATAAATACTTTCTATCAAGATCTAACAAGATATGCTGAACAGCAAATCTCTCATAAAAAGACAACAAACAAACAGCAATCAAACAAGAAAAAAAACAAAAATAATAGGGGAAACAAATACCGTTCAAATGCCAAGGGTGGAAACTGGCAAAGGTGGTACAGGGATGATAAAGAGGTACAAGATACCACCAATTTGTTAAAAACTGCTACACAAATTTGGAAGGGGAATAAAACTGGTGAAAACTTTGAAAATATAAAAATCTGTGGTCAAAGGGCCCATCAGGCTAAAATCAAAGCAAGGGAGAAATTCTGGTTAGACTTTTTAAATCACACAAATAAAGATACATCCATCAGTGTTGTGTGGAGGAAAATAAATATTGCAAGGGGGAAAACTAACCAAGCTGCAGCACATCCCCACCCTCAGGAATATGCTCAAACCCTTATGGATGAATGGGCCTCTGCCTCCACCTACAGTAATCTGCCTCTCAGAGTTAGGAACAAGCTAGGACCCAACCTGCCGGATTTTCGCCAACAAGTAGACGAAGCAATAGCCATTAAGGATGACTCGTGTAAAGATATAAACACTTACGAGCTCCAAAGAGCCCTATCCAACAACAAAAGTAGTGCCCCAGGGGAGGATGGGATAACATATCCCATTCTACGTGCAATGACAGAGGTTGCAGGCAATCCATTGCTGGATTTCTTTAACCTTAGCTATCGCAACAGTGTCATCCCTCCTGACTGGAAAAGAGCTGTCATAATTCCTGTACCCAAGGCTGGTTCTGTTACAGCCATGAGACCTATATCACTTCTTTCTTGTTATTGCAAGACAATTGAAAGGATTGTCCTTAATAGGCTACTGCACAAAATAGAGTCACAATTGAGCCCGCATTTGAATGGCTACATCAAAGGCAGAAGTACAATGTCCTGTATCACATCATATCTCTCTAACCATAGGTGTAACTTTACTGTATTTTTAGATTTAAAGGGTGCATTTGATGTAGCAAACAGGGATGTAATACTTTGCGAGTTGGCGAAAATGGGTGTAAAAGGTAAACTATTGGGCTGGATCAAGGAATACCTCAGCAATAGAAGTGCATATGTCGTCTTTCAAGGTAAAAAGTCTGAAGTACGTAAGCTTGAGCTGGGTACACCACAGGGGGGAGTATTAAGTCCAATACTATTCAACATATTAATGCACATTATTCTTAGACTCAAATTTCCCAGAGGAGTGATCTGTGAAAGCTATGCTGATGATATTTTGATCCAGGCCGATAGTCACAGGGACATGCAACGTGCCCTAGACTTGGTAGGAGAAGCTTGTGACCAATTAGGCCTGGTAATATCAACAAACAAAACAAAAGCCATAACAAAAGGTTGGAATCGTAACAAGCCTCTACATCTTCATGGTAATGTACTGGAGAGGGTAGACTATTATAAATATCTGGGAGTGTATGTTGGGGGACTACAGGGTAATAATGCTGAATTTAATCATGTAATGACCACCTGTAAAAGACGACTAAGGCCCCTCAAAGTAATGTCATGGAAAGGCTTGGGTGCCTCCATCACCATCCTCAGGACCATGTACATTGCCTATATTAGATCAGTAATTGACTACCATGCACCTGCTCTCTCCTGTCTACCTGCTAATCAGATCGAAAAACTTGACAAACTGCAAAATGAGGCCATGAGACTTATTTTTGGATGTCCGAGAAATGTCAAGGTAAAAAATCTTAGATATGAGTTAAATCTATCGTCCATCACTGATAGAATAAAAGAAACAAATATGATAATAGGCATACGAACACTGAGAGACGACAGAGAAACACGACCTAAGACTGCACTAATGGAGCTACTTAGAATAGATGACTTAAAAGGCAGGGACTGGCCACATGTAACTGCTGCTGACATTCTTGACTACCAGCTTACAGACTACTATATCGGTGACTGGCAACTGACTGACCCCACCCCGCCCACCCAGCTTACAGACTACCATCCAGATGACCGGCAATTGAGTGTCCCCCTTCCGCCCTGGGAAGAGGCCACTATTGAGATTATAGTGACACAACTCGACACAAAAAAGTCTGAGATCCCGTCCTACGCTCTGAAGACAAACTTTATGTCACTAATAGAAGATATGACAGATGAGAACACTGATCAGGTATACTGTGACGGCTCACTTAACACCGTAACTGGGAGGGCAGGAGCTGCCATCACTATTTTGAGTGGTGGCAACTTTGCTCAGGAAGACGATGAACTATCCAGGCTACAGGACTGGGCCTCCTCCACTCAAACTGAGCTGGTGGCAATAGCGATGGGAATTGGGAGTATCTTTCGAAGGGGAAAGAATATTCTTATCCTATCTGACAGCAGGGCGGCCTTGGAAGCTA